>JAVGVS010000106.1:1276388-1449553 GCA_032718565.1 Distichodus sexfasciatus
GGCAAAAAAACATGGTGGACACAAAATATTGAATTACTACAGTTAATTACTTTAAACTGTAGTAATTTTTCTTGCTCTCCAGTTTCAGATTTCTGGGCTTTTCCAATGGTGCCTGAGAGGAATGCTTGAGCAACAACAGCGTCGTAGCCTTTTCATGTGGCTGAAACCAATTCAGTGTTGCTATGCTGAATCATTTACTGGAGTGGACTTGCAGAATCTTGACGAAATTGTGCCTTTAGCTTGTGCCCTCATGGAGAGGGATTGGCCTCTTTCATTTCAGGTGAAAACAATGCTTTTGACAATATGATAAAATATAAAGTAGGTCCTAGAGTCTTTTGCTAATTAATTTTTGTAATTGTTGTTTTCATAATAGAAGATCACGACCCACCTCCTACTACACCAGCCCCAATCAGTAAAAGAGAGAATGGACCCCATGTATCTACATGGATGTTCCCATTTGAGAGAGCAAACAGCTGGGGTGTGAGGCATGCACTCAATAAGCGTGACATGGCGAGTACAATAATGCATACTTAGCAGGTAAATTATATACATTTCTGCATGCAGAAAGGTTATATGTGCAATAATCCTTATTATATGAAGAACACATATTCATATATATATGCTATATTTACTCGTTTAACAGTTGATTTAAAGTACAGATGTACATTTTCATAACAGTGTTTCCTGAGTATCAACCCGTCTTGGTGTTTTTTCAGCACCATGGTCTACCAGATGAATCACTGGTATAACATTACAAACCATCTAACTGTAGCTTGTTGTAATTAAGAAAAATGTGGATATGCACAATTGTAGGAATAATCTATCCTTATTTTCAGGTCCTGGACTTTACATTGTTTGCCTACAGTTCAGGAATATTCTATGATGATGATTATCATGGTCTATCCACCTTTGTTTGTAGCATTTGAGGATGACAAAAATTATTTCCTGAATGTGCCTGTCCCTGGGAAACCACAGTGGTTAGAGTCACATGTCTGTAAATAGATTAACGAATGTTTTGAAAATATATGTACAGCATGTAATCAAATATGCAAATATATACTATTTTTGGAATATTTAATTTAAACATATGTTGCCTAGTTTACTACTTTCACAGTGATTAGTTATTAAGTCTATGTTAAATGAACTTCAATTTTGTCATGTTTGAATTTGTTGTTAAGTATTACATTAAATATTATCATTATACTGCTTTGTATATATTGCACTTTGTTCATAGTACACTGTATACTTGTATTAACTGTAATTTTCCAAAATTGGTGATGACCTTCACAGGGCGCTGTGTATTTACTTATTTTATGAATGAACATTTACTACATGAATGCATTTACATGAAAAAATTGTTTAAAAGATGAAAATTGATTGCCTCATTGCTAAAGTGACAGTAATACTGGACTGGATCACCGGATCAACTATTCTTTGCATCTTATGAATTTTGCACAGTGTCAGAGATGTTGTATTTATAATAATCAATTTTTTATGTATTTAATATTATGCTTATGCTGCTTACACAGAGAATTCTGCAAAAGTTGTGCATATGCTGTGCTCAGAAGTATGATTTCTAAATGCTATTCTGAAGTAGTGTAAGTATAACTTTCCCAACTAACTCCTATAACTTTTATACGTAGTGATTAGTAAGATAATTCAATTATTTTTAAAGAAATAATTAATGCAATATTTCAGTAATTTTCCAATAATCTCCATTTGGCACTGGATAATTATCATAATTATCAGACAGTTAAGATTCTAAACACATAAACAACCTTTAACATGCCACTTTATGTTAAATAAAATATGAAATATGAAATTTAGATTATTTTAATTACCCCCAGAATCTTGACAAGCATAGTCACCCCCTGAACTGACACCTTAACATGAACACTACTTACTACTGTCCTTAAAAAAAGAACCCACTGAAATACCATCTTAAATTTGAGATTAAGGGGTTTCACACTCATGCCTTAAATCAAAATTTAAGGGAAAATTAAGAGGTCTGTTCCACAATTTAAGGGCCACTTAATTCAAATTAAGGGGTTTGGTGTATTTTCATGGGTCAATTAAAGTAGGTTTAAGAACATTTTAAGTACATGGTGTTGCGTAGTGATTCTCTGTAACATTTTGCAAGCTGAACGTATTGTGTAAAAACAAATATTTTGTCGTTAATAATGATTACCAAATTAATTTTTAGGCGTCTGACAGTTGTCTTTTGTAAAACCAAAGAATTTTTACTGTAAAGCGCTTGTTTCGAACAGTGGAATATTTATTTGAAGAGACATTCGACTACTCCAGCTCCACAGGTGGCGCTAGTTTCTGTATCTCTTTGTTGCATTCATCACTGCTGGCGTGACAAAGAAGCAAGTGTAGTTCCTGAAAGCGGGGTTGGTTTGATCCGGCAGACGGAAAGGAAAGCATGGCTCTTAATGCAGGTAGTGCTACATGTTACCGACTAAGTTCACCTTTAATATAAAGCGCTCTGGCCTGTATCAAATTCTTTAAACTGCTTCGGCTGTTATCCTGTACGCTTTACTAGCAAGCTGGGGTGTTAAAGCTGTATAATTAAGCGCTAATGTTAGCAGTGATATCATGGCTACCACACTTGTACTGGCGCAAAAAACGTCCTAGATTTCATGTTTTGTACAAACTAAACAATGTGTCAGTCCCTAAATTACAAGTCTGCTATACTTTTAATGTAACGTTGTATTCATAGATGGAGAAGATTTGGAATGGGAGCCTCCGACAGAGGCTGAGATGAAGGTAATCCAGGCCCGCCGGGAGCGCCAGGACAAAATCAGCAAACTAATGGGTGACTACCTGCTGAAGGGATATAAAATGCTGGGCGAGTGCTGTGAATTATGCGGGGTGAGTTGGGTGAGCCTTATACTGTACTGGGTATACATATATGGTCTGTATGAAAAGTGAAATGTTATAGTGAGTCAGGAATGTCTGAATATGACAGGCATGTTTTTCACTGGACAGACAATTCTGCTTCAGGACAAGCAAAAGAAGAATTATTGTGTTGCTTGTCAAGAGTTGGACTCAGACATTGATAAGGATAACCCAGGTATGTAACTGTTAAGTACTTTGATGGACCGACCCCTAATAACAATAATAATAATTGGTGTCACCAACTGGTGTTAAGGAAAACACATTTGAAACCCTTTTATCCAGTTTTTCACAAAGATTCTGACTCCCCCCAATATTTTTAATGAGCTATAGGTATTGAACAGAATATGAAAAATGAAGAGCTGCGCTCATGCAAATTTCATCACATGCATGTCTATGCAGATCATTAGGTGGTTTGGTTTTCTTCAGTTCCATAGTTGTATAATAGTATTTTAAAGTTAAATATTGTTTATAATTATTTTACAAAACATGGTCATTTAAAATAGATGCACAATACAGTAACACTGACTCCCATCTATATGTATAAAAACATGGAAAATACAAATGTCATGCTACATTATGAAAATGATTTAATTATATTATGATAGGAGTTAAAACACTATATAATATGCAAATACACTAGTGCTTTAATTTCACAATAAATGTCAAGTTTACTTTTGTAAGAGGAGTAACTACATCCTGTATTACTTCATCGATGTTTGGTGTCCATTTCTGGTGCCTTGTCTGGCATCTACAATGTGTAGTTTCTAGGATGTCCTTCGTTTCCTGTATGTCTTTCTGTCTTTACACCATCTTCTGTCCGTTTCTAATGGGTCAAGTACTACTGAAGTTAGTATTCGCAGGGATATCATTTATTTTTACAGATTGACTGCACAGTATACTCATGTTAAACTGCTACTGATCTTGCAAACATTCAGTGCATAAAAATATGATTGTATTCCATGATTGTAATTGTAGGTTATTTCCACTTGACTGCTTTTACAATATTTGCAATATTGAACTATACTTGTACATATTAATGATTGTAGTTTTCTCCACTTGGCTACTGTTACAACATTTGCACAATTATTGAGCATTATTTGTACATACGACTGGTTATATTTTTCTCTTCTGACGGCTGCTACAATATTTGCACATATTATTTATATATGTTTATTCAGTGTGTTTTATTTGTCTATTTTTGTACTCTATAAAAACTGAAGCCACGTTGTCTCGTCTCTTTGTGTACTTATATATAGCAGAGATGACAGTTGACTTTGAAGTTGAGGCTCTAAAAATCTTTGAATATCAATGCCAAAAAATGAGATGAGGTTTGTTACTCTGAGCCAGTTTGTCATTGTCCTACTCTGATATGATTGATAAATGAATACAGATGTTAAAGTGAGTGAAACTTTAAATGCATTCTTTGACTTCACAAATTTTTCCCTGTCTGGCTTCTAGCACTGAATGCTCAAGCAGCACTTTCTCAAGTACGAGAAAGGCAGCTTGCTACTCAGCCTCAGCCCAGTCCAGCCACATCCAGCACTGCTCATCTCTCCATCACAGGCCAGCCCCGGCCAGAGCATTGTGAGGGAGCAGCATCAGGACTGAGACGCCCTCAATCTTCTTCACACCCTACACCACTAATTGCCCCTTCAAGTAACCCCAGTTTGCTCACCTCACCCAGTACAACCGTGCAGGGCTGCCTACCCTCAAACTCTATCAGCGGCAACCATCACCACCCAGCTCTGTCCCATGCAGAGGAAGCAGTGCTACACAAACTCAGGTGGGCCACACAGGAGTTGGAGCATGCTGCTTCAGTGGAGGCCAGCATTCAGCTGTGTAGTTTGATCCGTGGCTGTGTGGACTCTCTGCGCAGCATTAAGGAACTGCACTTGTCATGAAATTCAGTGCAGTGCTGCATACAAATGCGTTATCACATTCAGTAAAGTGCATACACCATTACAAATGTGCAATTTTGCATATTTGCTGGTTATATGTCTGTTATGAATGAATATCTCTTCTAGAGATTTTTTGAAATATACTGCTTGCACTGGTTGATTTATTTTGTCTTTTTTTCAGCCCATTTATATGTTCTTACTAATTCACAAGAGAAGGATGATTTACAAAATATGTTAAATATGGGTTATCTACGGAAGCGTATTGCTGCCACGCCATAATAATTTTTTTAAAAAAGTTATCACGTTCTAAAGTGAAAACATTAAGTTAGAACGTGGAAATTACCACCTTCTGACGTGAGAATTTAAACGTTAGAACGTCATATTTAACATGTATAGAGAGAGCAACAGAGTGGCAATACACTTCCGTATAAAACAATACAATTGATCGAAATGTTATCTTTTCAGTATTTGAGCCTTCATTCGCAATGGCGACTCACTGTGGCCAAGAAGACAAGTGGCATGTAGTGGGCGTGGTTAGTACTGCAAGACAAAGGAAACAGTTGAGCAAAAAGCAAAGCTGGGACACCATATTTGAAGCATTGTGCTGAACTTCGTATTTGTGGTTGCGGACAGGAAAGGTTCATTGGTAGGACTTGCGTGGCACATTATCAAAATCAAGACTGGACCACTGGAGGTGATTTCAAATAGAAGATAAAGTGGGGTTGATCTTTTCTTTTCATTTTTGAGATTTACAAGCATTGGAAATCTAACTGCAATGAAAATGGTAGTTTCCAAAAGATATTGCTCAGGGGATTGTCAGAAGTATTCTGTCTTAGCTTTGTACATCCTTATCTACAATTGACTGCATTTTGGAGCGGGGTATTTATTCAATGAGATTTTCAAGAAGTGCTATCTGACAACGTAAAGAAATTTGAATGCTTTGCAACTTTTGGCAAGTGTTATGTGGTTTGTATAGAGAAGCATATAAGAAAATGAACAGGTTCTAGGGAAGTCTACCTGGAAAAGTATGTGCTATTGAGAGGCTCCCACCGTTACTGAAAGGCCTCATTGGCATTCTCAATTCCAGTGGGGGGGGTCTTGGAGAGACATCGAAAAAGTGTACAGCAAGAGGACCCGCATTCAGGGCGACATTAGGAAGTCCTGAGTGAGTGATTCTCTTGGCCGCAGCAAGCCCGTCAGTCTTGATGCTGCGCAAAGAAATGGTAAGTAGACCAGTAGTTCAGAGAGGACGTCTACATGATTGTTGATGTGTACTGTACATCATAAACGGATATTTTTCGTCGTAACTGCCGGCCCAGATTAAAAATATTTTAGAGTAAGTACGTTTTGCCAAAGGATTGCTCTTTTATCCTAGGTTGGTCCTCACTGTGCCAGCTTTGGTATCTGTATGAATCCATACAGGATTATAAAGGAGCCTTCCAGGATATCTCTCTCGGTGAGAGCTTATTCACCACTGAAAATGGAAGATGAGGCTGTTGAAGGAGTAATAGTGGAGTCCCTGCTGTCTCAACCACAGTCAGCACAAAATTCCCGTGACCAGTACATCAAAGACTCTTTTCATATTCCCCATTAAATTAATTCGCCTTTAAGGGGTCATACCTAAAACTCCAGTGGTTATTTGTCATTTCAATTATCGCTGATTAGACTCATTTTCTCTTTGTTATAGACCACTAACCCACAATGGATGTGAGTTAGCAGATCTTTATTTTGGATCATCACTGTAGTGATTGTTTTATTGTTTTAAGACTTTATTCTGGACTGACATTGTGCAGTTGTGATGGCTGAAAAACACCCATCCCACTTCCTCGTCCTGTGAGGTCATAAAGGCTAAAAAGGGAACAAGGGGAAACAGGTCAGGAAACAGAGTAGTGTGTGATTACTGGTTACATCTGTCAAGAGTTGTTTTGTTTGTTAATTATCAAATCAAATGCATGGATTATTATAATAATTGTATACAAACAACAAGGTTCTGTTTTCCTTACTTTAATAATAAATTTGTCTCCATAGTCATGAACCTGAATGACCTTTTATGCAACTACATATAGTTCTATATTATAAATTGTAGTCAGGGGAGATATTACACATAAATGAGTCCCACCCTACAATAACATGTTTCTGTTATATGTGTTAGGACATCTCTTAATTATGTGATATCTAAATAATGCAATTTTGATTTACAATTTCTCCGAAGACCATGACGATGCACCTAGATGATCCGTATGATTGGCGCACGAATCGTGAGGGCCTCTCTCCGCAGGGCGAGGGTCTTTAGAGACCACCGGCTCCGATGGTATGACATTCTCAGTGAAAGGTACAGAATCTCAGCCGAGGTAATTTGTTACCTTTGTCAGCTGATCGGTCCAGGGGTCTCTAATGCCACTCGCCGTAGCAATGCATGAGGGCGATTATGTGAATCGCAAATCTTTACAGCAGTCTGCAGGTTTATCATATCCTGTTTGCAGGGGCAGATTTAGTTCTTTTCTCACCAAACATATCTTAGTGTTTTATCCATTTGCAAATTATTTCCTTATTAAACAGTATGGCTCTACTTTTATTCTTTTTTTATATTACAATAGCATAATGAGCTAATGTCTTTCAGTCCTTAGATAACATGTGATCACAAGTTATTGGTGATAAGCCTGGATTTTTAAAGATTCTATCTAAAAAAATTAGAAGAAGGTAAGGCAGCATAGACAATTTTGGACACATCAAACTCATTCTCTCCCTTTCCTACAAATGATGAAAAAGACTGGTGAATAGCAATGCCTTCTTTTCATGCTCTAGCTTTGCAATTTTGAGTTTCTACTAAGGAGTATCATATTTGACAGATTTGGAAAAATTATCTGTAAGCCTTCAGGTCAATATGCCATGCTATACTGTATTTTTCTGTGTAAAACATACGAGTGATGAAACAATCCTACTAGGATGTCCATTTTAGACATTGCAGTTATGGTGTGCTCACCCACATCCTCCTGAAAATTAAAGAAATACATTTGGAATGTTACATCAACATAGTTTACACTTAGTGAAACTTAGTCATTTGCACACTTAACCTGTACCTGGGCATCACAAGAGATGTCAGTCTCTGCAGGTAGCTGGAGCATCTGAATATTATCTCGCTCCACATATCACATGAAATGGAAGGTCATTGTTTTGTTCGTCTTCGTATTTATTTATGACGAATGTCTCATTTAATCTGCCCACATTCTTTTATTGTAATTCTTGTTTTAACAAATTCAACCAACACTCCTCTATTCCCTGACTCCTGTTCTTGTTCTCTCTGTCTATCCCTCACTCTTAATTCTCTAACCAGTAGGTGATAACACCTTGTGGTGTGACATGGAACTAGACCCAATTCAACAGATCTACAGAGTGCTATGAATGTATATACTGTACAGTGGTGTAATATATATAATAGTGAACAATGTAAGTACGCACTATAACAATGACTTATGCTATGACAGTGACCCAAACTATAGTAGTAACCAATGTAAGCATATGATGAGAATGAAAGGCAGTCATGATCTTGGTCATTGGGAGGGATGAGGGTAGGAGGGGTGTAGAGGGTTAAGTGTGTATGTGGATGGGAGGTTCAGCGGGGGACTGAGTTCAATAGGGTGACAGCTGTAGGGAAGAAGCTGTTCCTAAACCTGCTAGTTTTAGTCTGGAGGCTCCTGTAGCGCCTTTTGGAGGGGAGGAGCTGGAAGAGTTTGTTGGCAGGATGAGAGGAGTCCTTAAGAATGCTGCGTGCCCGGTGTAAACATCTCTTCCGGTAGACGTCCTCAATAGCAGGAAGTGGAGTCCCTGTGATGCGGTGGGCGGTTTTCACCACCCGCTGTAGTGCCTTGCGATCAGCAACAGAGCAATTCCCATACCAGACTGTAACACAGTTGGTCAGGATGCTCTCTGTCACACAGCGGTAAAAGTTACCCAGTATGTCAGCAGACAGGTGGTTCTTCAGTGTCCTCAAGAAGAAGAGGTGCTGATGGGCCTCTTGACCAGGCTGGAGGTGTTGGTTGACCAGGACAGGTTCTCTGAGATGTGGGTCCCCAGGAATTTGAAGCTGGAAACAGGTTCAACAGCAATTTCATTGATGTGGATGGGGTCATGGGTGACTCCCTTCTCCTTCCTGGTCCACAATGAGCTCTTTAGTTTTGCTGGTATTCAGTGGCTGGTTATTATCAGTGCACCAAACAGCTAGGTGCTTTACCTCTTCCCTGTAGTCAGACTCCTCACTGTTACTGATGAGACCGATCACTGTGGTGTCATCTGCAAACTTAATAATGGATTAACAAAAATTGGCTCAGCACACAGCCCTGTGGAGCACCAGTATTGAGTATGATAGTGGTAGAGCAGTTATGGCCTGACCTAACATGCTGGGGTCTGTTGGTCAGAAAATCCATAATCCAGCTACAGATAGATTTGCTTATTCTAAGATCCACAAGTTTAATGATCAACTTGGAGGGAATGACTGTGTTGAATGCTGAGCTGAAATCAATAAACAGCATTCTTGCGTATTCTTGTTGTCCAGATGTGATAGTACACAGTGAAGCGCTGTGGATACAGCATCCTCTGTACTCCTATTGCTTCAGTAGGCAAATTGGTGAGGATCCAGTGTGGGGGGCAAACATTTCTTGAGGTGTGCCAGGACCAGATGCTCAAAGCACTTCATAACTATGGGCGTGAGTGCTACAGGGCGGTAGTCGTTCAGGCAAGTCGGTGATGAGTGTTTCGGCACTGGCACTTTAGAGGTGGCCTTGAAGCACGCTGGTACTACTGCCTGGCCAAGGGACAGATTGAAAATGTCCGTAAATACCCCTGCAAGATGCTCAGCACATGTTCTAAGCACTCGTCCAGGAATGCTGTCAGGGCCAGCAGCCTTACGAGCATTGATACGGCTCAGTGCATTATGGACATCTGTGAGAGTGAGTGTGAAGGTGTGGCAGTCATCAGAGTGTAGGGTTGTGCCAGTCTTTTCCTTGTTGTCCTTGTCATAACAAGCCTAGAAATCATTTAGCTCTTTGAGGGAGGACATGTCTATGACTGTCTGTGTGGAATTGCTGGGCTTGTAGTCAGAACTGGCCTGAATGCCCTGCCACATGCGTCAGCGATCAGAGTTAACAAATTGCTCCTCCACCTTTAGCTTGTAGCTGTGCTTGGCCTTCTTGATGTCCCTCCTCAGGTCTGCCCTGGACATACTGTAGGCCTGTGCGTCACCTGATCTGAAGGCATTGTTACGTGCCTTTAATAGAAGCTGCACTTCCTTGTTCATCCATGGTTTCTGATTTGGGTACGTTGTGATCTGCTTCTCTGTAGTAACACTATCAATTGTGGTGTTGATGTATTCCAGTACTGAGTGTGTGTAAGAGTCAATGTTTATGTGAGAGCCGCAGGTAGCCTGCGAGGCAAACCCGCACTAGTCCGTACCTTTAAACCTGTCCTGAAGTACAGACTCTACCCCCGCTGGCGCTTTTTTTAAACACGCTTTCCATCCAAAATTTTAATAATGTTATTGTTAACACATGTTTACATACTGAGTAACCTCACATTAAATTAATTAACAGTGATTAATATGCCTACTTCTAACATTTATTAAAAGTATTTTCATTATTAAAAACATTGCATAGTCTTTAAATCTCCCATGACTCAATTTTTAATAACATTTCACAATGAAATGTACTGTACTTACGCATTTCCTTGGTCAGCAGTACGTTGCCAGCAAGCCTGCCTCCCAGCATTTTTGAAGAGTTTATTTGAACCCCTCAGCCTTGCATGATAATGGTGCATTCTTTCTCCGTAAAGTAGGGAGATCACGCCATGATTCGGTGAAACTGTTACGTTCACTGCTGAACATGTCCCATTTACGTGAACGGGCACAGACTCCAAGTAAGATAACTCCAATTCAACAAACCAATTTCTTAACTGGCATCATAGTACTAGCACAGATTAAGACAACCTGGTTTTGTCAACCACGCATATGCAATTTAACTTGTTTGTGACCAAAATAGGGAACTACAATTTCTACCAAAAATGTATTAATTGTTAAAATAAAAAATAATAAAATATCTATGGAGACCAGGAAAGGAGTTTGGTGAACAAAAAGGGGAAGAAGAAGAAAATAAAAAGCTCTTTTGTAAGAGTATGGATGCATGTCTAATCATGCCTTAGTTATTCCTCATTCTCACACACACACACACACACACATCCTTGTATTTATACACATCCTTGTAGTGAGGACCTCCATTGACTTCTATATTACTGTATCTAAATAATACTACACCTAACCCTAAACATAACCCTAACCATAACCTCAGTAACCAAAAGCTAATCTTTCTACACTTTTAGTTTTGCAAATAAACTAGTTTTTTTTTTTTGTAAAAGCGGTTTAAAGAAGTGAGGACCACTAAAAAAGTCCTCACTTCCCAAAAATGTCCTCACTCTGCTGGTTAAAAACTCATTTTGGTTCTCACTAAGTAGCAAGTACAAGAACACACATACACACACACACACACACACGCATATACTAGAGTTGGGCTCAAGACCACCTAAACAGAGACCGAGACCAGACTCTAAAAAGGCAAGACCGAGACCAAAGGGGGCAAGACCGAGATGAGACTGAGACCGGACCACTGCACGTTTTACACCACATGACAAATAAGTGGAACATGCCAAGCCTGAGCAACATTAACCATGTTTATTCAGTATTTCTCTTTCACATACAGTACTGTGCAAAGGTTTTAGGGGGGTGTGAAAAAATGCTGTAAACAAAGAATGCTTTCAGAAATATAAATAATGATTGTTTATTTTTTATCAATTTACAAAATGCAAAGTGAGCGAACAAAAGAAAAATCTCAATCAAATCAATATTTGGTGTTACTACCTTTTGCCTTCAAACCAGCATCAATTCTTATAGGTACACTTGCACAAAGTCAGGGATTTTGTAGGATTATAGTCAGGTGTATGATCAACCAATTATACCAAACAGGTGCTAATGATCATCAGTGTCACACGTAGGTTGAAACACAGTCATTAACTGAAACAGAAACAGCTGTGTAGGAGGCTTAAAACTGGGTGAGGAACAGCCAAACTCTGCTACCAAGGTGAGAATGTGGAAGACAGTTTCATGTCATGGCAAGATTGAGCATCAGCAAGGTCTCTCCCAGACAAAGATTTCAAAGCAGACTGGGGTTTCAAGATGTGCTGTTCAAGCTCTTTTGAAGAAGCACAAAGACACGGGCAACGTTGAGGATCGTAGACACAGTGGTCGGCCAAGGAAACTTCATGCAGCAGATGAAAGACACATCAAGCTTATTACCCTTCGAAATCGGAAGATGTCCAGCAGTGCCATCAGCTCAGAACTGGCAGAAACCAGTGGCACCCATTTACACCCATCTACTGTCCGGAGAAGTCTGGCCAGAAGAGGTCTTCATGGAAGAGTTGCAGCCAAAAAGTCATACCTCCGACGTGGAAACAAGGCCAAGCGACTCAAGTATGCACGAAAACATAGGAACTGGGGTGCAGAAAAATGGCAGCAGGTGCTCTGGACTGATGAGTAAAAATTTGAAATATTTGGCTGTAGCAGAAGGCAGTTTGTTCGTTGAAGGGCTGGAGAGTGGTACAATAATGAGTGTCTGCAGGCAACAGTGAAGCATGGTGGAGGTTCCTTGAACGTTTGGGGCTGCATTTCTGCAAATGGAGTTGATTTGGTCAGGATTAATGGTGTTCTCAATGCTGAGAAATACAGGCAGATACTTATCCGTCATGCAATACCATCAGGGAGGCATATGATTGGCCCCAAATTTATTCTGCAGCAAGACAACGACCCCAAACATACAGCCAAAGTCATTAAGAACTAGCTTCAGTGTAAAGAATAACAAGAAGTCCTGGAAGTGATGGTATGGCCTCCACAGAGCCCTGATCTCAACATCAAGTGTGTCTGGGATTATATGAAGAGACAGAAGGATGTGAGGAAGCCTACATCCACAGAAGATCTGTGGTTAGTTCTCCAAGATGTTTGGAACAACCTACCAGCCGAGTTCCTTCAAAAACTGTGTGCAAGTGTACCTAGAAGAATTGATGCTGTTTTGAAGGCAAAGGGTAGTCACACCAAACATTGATTTGATTTAGATTTCTCTTTTGTTCATTCACTGCATTTTGTTGATTGATGAAAATAAATGATTAACACTTCCATTTTTGAAAGCATTCTTTGTTTACAGCATTTTTTCACACCTGCCTAAAACCTTTGCACAGTACTGGTATTCATAATGAGGAAATCGCCTGCTATCCAAACCGATCACATCATATGTTAAATTTAACAAACCACAATGGCAAAAGCACTCCTCACCAAACTCACAGCGTTTTATTGGCTTGCATAGTTTTTATTTAAGAGACATTCCGCTCAGTACTGTGAAGAAAAATAAGGTTAGTGTTGTATGAAACACTTTTTTATCCACTTGGTATCCATCTGGATATATAATAAAAGTATTTGATAACAAATAATACATTTTTCTATATTATTTTCCCCAACTGATTACCTCCAACATTATAAATGGGAAGAAAAATATATATATATATATATATATATATATATATATATATATATATATATATATATATATATATTTTTTTTTTTTTTTTTTTTTTTTTCCTGATCACTTGAAAATGAAGAAATACTAAGGTCTGGGGTCATTTTGAGCCAATTTGGACTGCTTTTGGCCAATCTGGAAGAGAACTCAATTTTTTTGCGTATGATGGCCTTCCATATTAGGGTCGCAAGCTATCGCGTGTGTTTACTTGGCGAATAATGTAATGCCTTTTACGCAATTACTTCAGTTTTTGTGCACGGAAATAATTTCACATATAGTGTAGACTATAATGTCCGGTAGGTTCAAAGTCAGAGTCAGCCGACTCTGACGGCGTGTTTGTGGTTTCTGTAAGTTAAAGGGATTCTGAGTTATTAGAACAGTTTATGAACAATGCAAAATGCCTATGTAGGCCTCAAAGAGTTTTAATAGTAATGTTCTGGTCTCGGTTGGTTAATGTTAAAAAGAGCAGCGTATTGTAGTTATTATTGGATCGGGTGTAACGGGAAATAACTGGAGACCCTGATTTAGACTCTGGGTCAGTGAAATCCGCTATTCTCCTTTCTACTTTACCAAACCACTCCCTCCATTACATAGTCTGTCCACTCTTTACACTCAGCTGTTTCTGACAGTCCGTTCCTTCCTCATTCTCCTTTAAAATACACCCAGCACAGCTGGGGTCTATTTTGTTGCTAGACCTTAGACAATTATCATTAAGACCTGGTAGGATCAACATATAACCAGCAAACACACAGAGTATGTTACAAGGCTGAAGTTGGCTTTTTATTCGCCAGCTCCTTATTCGCGATTTCGAATCCACCTTATAGGTTTGCAAAATAGCGCTGATCCGCCAGTAGGTGGCAGTTTGACTTATTTTAACCCTGTGCAAATACTAGTTCATTATCTTAAGCTTTAATATAAAACATCAGATTTTTTTTCATGTACGTGTTTTAAATATGTTATCTTAGACAATATATCGACCAATTAACTAACTGAATGTGTGATATTTTACATAATTATACAGCATGTAACAATAATTCTGAGGAGGGGCTATCAGAAATGACCTAATAACGCCATCAGACACATAGGGAATGGAGTGAGATGCCAAGTTTAGGAGGTGATTATTTTAAAATCCTACAGTAAAAGTAGATGAAAATAATTATTGTAACACTCTATCATACTTACTCTAACCTACTAATGTTAGATTTTCTTGACGTTTTGAAATGAAAGAAGAGGAACGTCGAGAAATGAGTTGACGAAATTTATTGAGTCATTTAGATGGCACATTTAGAACATTATAAAATCCTGTATAATTATGTAAAATGTCAGATATTTTGCATTCAGTTAGTTAACTGGTCGATATTTTGATAATATATATTATAAAGATAATATATTTAAAAACCGTACCTAAAAATTCTGACGTTTTATATTAAATCTTAAGATAATGACCGAGTATCTGCACAAATGAGTCAAACTGCCACCTACTGGCGGATC
This sequence comes from Distichodus sexfasciatus, assembly GCA_032718565.1. Lineage (NCBI taxonomy): Eukaryota > Metazoa > Chordata > Actinopteri > Characiformes > Distichodontidae > Distichodus > Distichodus sexfasciatus. The sequence continues at coordinate 1,291,285 of JAVGVS010000106.1, forward strand.
AGCGCCATTTTGGAAGCCATTTAAGGTGGAACCGAAATCGCCAATAAGGACCTGGCGAATAAGGAGCCAACTTCACCCTCGTGAGTCACGTTACAGTATAGACTAGAAGAAATGAAGAAAGAAAGAAAGAAAGAAAGAAATGTACGTGAATCATTAGTAGTGATTAAAAACACTTATGTTAATTTAAACTCAGCTTTACAAGTGCGAATAGGAATATGTTGTGTTAATGGTATTTATTACTATTATTTTCTTTTCTCATCTGCCATAAACATAGAACTGCCATTAAAACAAAAATGAAGTTCACTGTACTTTCAGGCCTACAACGCTAGAGTATGTATTCCAAAGACAGAACTTTGCATTCTGCAGCATCCTCCGCTTTGCATTCTCCTGTCTTATCACTACGCACTGGGTTCTCAAACTTCCTTGTATTGACCAGCCTATAATATAAATGTGCTGCATAGACTGCGTGTGCTTGATATATGCTCTCTTTCTTTTTAAATCCACTGTCATTAATGTCTGATTTGGTTGTCATTAAGATTATTTAGATTTTATTTTCATTTACAGTGCTCTAGTGATTTCTGCCATTTATCTGAGGACATTTGTATTAAGTAACATGCTTCATTCGCTTCCTCTTACCGCGACGCAGTAGTTTCCATACATGGTTCGCTAGACTCGAAAGGATCGCTAGTTCAGTGGCAGTCGACTCTTATGTGGACTGACAGACGGCGGAGACGGCATGCGTCTGTAGAAACATTGGAAAGCTGTGTCGCGGTTAGAACTATTTACGCAACTTCAACAAACCCGGCTTGATGAAACGGAACCTTTGACCAGCCTATAATTAAATTTCATGCTGACGACTTTAGCGCAGGGAGAGCCAAAATAGAAAATGACTTCTGTGTGGAAGAGATTACAAAGAGTAGGAAAAAAGGCTACAAAATTTCAATTTGTGGCCTCATATCAAGAACTGATTCTGGAATGTACTAAGAAATGGTGAGTACGCTCTTGAATTGTATACCAGTAATAAAGTGTTTTCGATTCTGTTATCTCACATTTCCTTTGAAATGCATGTGCATAGAGCGTTTGAAGGGCGTTTCATCCAACCTAAAGACCGTATCAGGAATCGCAACGTTTGTTTTTGTGAGATTGTAGACCTTAAATGATGGAACGTAGTTTGGAAAATTGCCGTGCATAAAACAATTTTTACTCTAGAGACAGACGTTGTGCCTTTCCGGTACTGAGTCTTCATTTCAATAAATTATTATTAGTAAAGTAACGGCGCTTCCGTGTTGGTTTATCTACTCTCAAAAAAGCTTTCATAGACTATAGACGATTTTGTTATAAAAGTTGGAACGCACCCGAATTGCGGGCTACTACCTTAATAAACTCCTGTTCTGGTTACCTGCATCTTATTAGCATCTTGCTGTGTGTCTTGTGTGACAGTTGTTGATGTGCAGGACATGCTATTGTTTTGCAACACAACGTTACTCCGGACGAATATTAATTTCAGTATAAAAGTAGATCAGCCATTGTTATACTGTACTTAAGTTGGTCGCTAAATCAGTCTGTAGACACATTTGAACTATATGACTGTCAATAAAATCTACTGATAATAAAGTGTGCTTTCTATCAGCACTGACATAGTTTTAATAAACAGCACACTACCTTGTACTGAAGACATATCAAAGTTCATGTGATAGTACAGTGAAGGGTGTGACTACTATCTAAGATAAGTTAGTACATGTGAAGCAAATCCACAGAGAAATTTCTGTTTCTGCTTACTGTGATCGCAGTCTGATGTGTGAGAGGAAGATAAAGTCAAACATGGTCACTATTTTTGTATCTACCTCCATTATGGCCAACAGCCCTTGTGCTCAGCTGGGGTCTTCGGTCACTTGTGGCTTGCTGCTATTGCCAGTCTGTAACCTGAGACACGGTTTGAAGCGCTGAGCTCTGCTGTTCTTAGAGATCCTGATTCTATAGCGGCCTCCACTATTGCCATCTTACAGAGAGTTGCAGAAAACATATTAAAGACTCAGTTTTTAAGATAACAAGGCTATGTGGAAAGCAAACTGTAATTAATATTAGGCATAAAGCAGTGTATGTACTTGATAAAACAACAACATTTATGTATTGATAAAACAACAAAATTGAAAGCTCGTAAAATGTGTGAGTAGGGCTGGGCGATATGGCTTAAAAATAATATCGCGATATTTTTAAGCTATATCACGATACACGATATATATCTCAATACCTTGACATTTCCTCTAAACCACTGTATAAATGATAAATTCGGCCCTATACTGAATTTAGCCAAAGTTTAACATAGTAAATGCTTTTATTTTAAACCAAAATATTATATAGCAAACTTTATACTTTATATTGGGAACAGATAAGTGGGCAAGGGGAGCCATTGATTGCATGAGACCTAACTATTAAATTATAAGGTCGATAAACTATAATCTGCGTTTAACCTACCTGCCGCTGTTCCTCTTTCTCCGAAACTGCCAAAACCCCGCCCCCAAACTGCCAAAACCCGCCCCTTTCAAACCGTGCTCGTAGAAATCTCACTCGAGCAAAAAAGCCGCTCGTCGGTAATCTACTACGCGCATGCGCTAGGAGTTTTCTGGATGGGCGGGGGAGCGAGCTGTCTGCTTTGACGGGATAGAAAAGCAAAACTAGAAAGCGAAGTACATGTTTAACAATAACATTAGGATTAATACTCGATGATCACGATATAGTCATTTACTAAATCGCACGTGGGACAAGCCGAGATACATCGAGTATATTTGATATATAGCCCACCCCTATGTGTGAGGCATAAACTCCATAAGCCATGAGCCTAAAACAACAGCCACATGACCAAGCTGAGTTTCCTCCAATTCTTACTAAACCCATGTTTATACAGGTTCACAGAACAGTTCTGTCTACGTTAATACACTTTTAGAAAAGATGTGTTACAATGGACACAAATTGTATCAAATTCTTACACTTTAATGGGTGAGTTTTGGGGACGTTTCTTATGTTAACTTTAACACATTCACAATTCAAAAGGGCAATATATTGTCACTTTAGCACTATATTATGTAGTCCTGAAATACGTGACTGATATATTGTTTGTGATAGATCTGTCATGTTTTGTTCTATATTTATATGTTGACATTCTGAATAACACTTTTTTACTATAAATAGCATTTTTATTATGATATTGTTGTGGTGTCATATTTGGAAATGGGTTACCGAACTCTTAACATATCTACTGTACATATCTTACTACAAAGCTTTTTCATGTTGAGAAGATGATCGTAAGATTTATTGTAGTCTGCAGCTACACACACACACACACACCAATTTGTTTGGTGTTGGTAATGTCTTTTAATGACTTTGCAGGCAGCCGGACAAATTGAGAGTGGTGTGGACTAGAAGAAACAGACGTATCTGCTCCAAGGTACAATACAGCAAGTAAAACTTTTCTTACCAAATGTCAAGTTATGTATTTATGCCTGTGTGTTAGTCATTCAGATGTAGGTTATTTTAGTCCATATTCCCTCATGAATTCTCATACAGTCAGCCTGTTTTGTCATGCTGCTGGATTTGGCAGATTGTATAAGAGTGTTTTTGCTCTAGCTGCATGGATGGCAGCCAGGGATTAAAAACCCATACAGAGGAATGGTAGTGTGGCCAGTGCCGGAAAATGTTGACATCACAGTAACCCTCTTTAAGGTGAGCTATGTTACAACATTTAATTCATGTTTACTCTTTCAGATATACGCTCTTTGGACCTAATTTATAATTCTAAATGATATTCCAAGTTATGTTTACAGGTAACAGCCTCTGTTTACAGAACATGGTATGTAATTGATGTTTAGGGTTTCGTTCAGATGTTATTTATGGAATTTTGATCTTAATAGGAAGCTCATGCAGAATTTGAAGATAAAGATTGGACGTTTGTCCTTGAAAATGTGAGTAAATTTACATTTGTAAACATTTATTTTTTATTTTCTTATCACCCTCCAATATTTGAATATTAGTATTATTTGTTTTTGTTAACACCACTGTAGGAGACAGCAAAAGGACACCGTAAGGTTCTTGCCTCTGTTGATCTGAACATGAAAAAGTTTGCCAGTGCCACTCTGTCTCAGACTGACCTGACCCTAAGAATGAAGCCCCTGTCAGTTAAGGTTGTGGAAGCTACACTAAAGCTGTCTCTCTCTTGTGTGTTCCTGAAAGAAGGCAAAGCCACGTGAGTCCTTCTTGAGTCTGTTGTGTCTTAGTGCTGTGCCACCAGGGACACTATAAACTCTGAAATTATTTGTTTGTAATAGAGAAAAAATATTCCCTTAATTATTTTCTCGGGTTTTTTTTTTAGTTCAGCTTATTTTCTAAAATTTAGATGTTTAATACTCTGGGTTAATCTCCTGACATGCCATTTATTTGAAACTGTGTTTGTTTTGCAGGGATGAAGACATGCAGAGTGTTGCCAGTCTGATGAGTGTGAAGCCAATGGATATTGGAAATCTGGATGATTTTAATGAGAGTGATGAAGATGAGTATAAAAGATCTAGCACTGGAGAAAAGCCTATTAATTTGACACCAGGTACGCACTCTGCCTTTCTGTGATATATAAAGCGTTCTTATTATGTTCCATAGAGATTTATATTAATGCTTACTGTTCGGTCCTGGCGCAGGGTGCCACTATGTTGGTACACAGTGTCTTTATCTTTTAGTAATCAGTCTCATAAAATTACTTACATCTAAAAATATTGTGAATTTAATTAACATTAAATTTACAATAATTAATAGATTAATTCATTAAGTTTATTATCACAACTATAATTTTACTTACAGTTAATAATAATAACTTAAGTTCTGAAGGTTAATAGTTCAGCAAGAGTACATTGGCTTCAGTCAATATCTGAATGACACCACAGACACAGAAGTCAATAAAAACGGCGTTTATTGACAAACAGCAAGGGCAAGCAAAGTAGTCATCAACAATGCAATCTGGTTTCAGTTGAATCATAGACTTAGGTATTGCATATGTGTGCGTGTGTGTGTGTGAAGGTGCGTGTCTGCGCCTGCGAAGGTGAGGGGCGTGGTCGCGTATGTGCATGTGAATATGTCTTTGAAATGGTAAGTGTGTGTATTGCGCGTGTCTGCATCTGCGAACGTGAGGGAGTGGTTGCGTATGTACGTGTGGGGGAAAAGAGAGCTGCTTATCAGCGCTATCGGTATTTATGGCCCAAAATTGACATACCCACTAAAGATTGGAATTGATACGGTCCTTTGTTCTCTCTCGAGGAGGGGGAGAACAAAGCAGCCAAATTTTAAGATTGGAATCTCAAGAATAATAGGAAAATTCGAATCTACCCCACTGTATACGCAAACTTTGTGCCACACTTAGTTATAACATAGATCTAAAATCAACCTCTGATATTAAAGTAACATTCACCGTAGTAAAATATTCTTTAACCCAGAATCATTACCATTGACTGGAAATCACTATGAAATGACCGTGTTAGTACGTGAGGAAGAGAGAAAGAGAATCAGGAGCTCGCACGCAAATACTTGCGCGTCCGCGCGAGTAGATCAAATTAAAGATCAAAACACCACGGAGGTTTCTCCGTTTAACCCGCTGACTTAAGCAGTAAGGTAACAAGGATTATACAGTTAGGCTAACTAACAGATACACTGAGAGTATTCTCCTAACTTTAACTAAACACAAACACTGCCCAGATGAAACAGTCTTACTTTGAGACAAGAGCACTTCGATGAGAGCGCGGCCGAATGTTGCTCGCGGCGCGGCCTCGAACGAAGTTTTCTGGCGTGTTGGTGAGAGTCCAGCGGTGCAGGGAGTCCGATGAGCGGAGCCTTCCGACGTCCAGGCGGGAACCTCACGAAGGGCAGCTGCCGGATCGCACGTTGCACAAGTCGAAGTCTGAACTGGAAACTTGGGGTGTTCCTCCCGGGGAATCTTGACGATTTCAGGAACGGAGAGAAATCTTGGAGGTCCGGACGTCCACGAATCTCTAACATCAACCGCCGACTTGCAGTTGAGAACTTGGCTAGCTTAAAAGAATAAAACGCGTTTGAGCTGGAGAAGTTAGTCTCGTCGCACGGGCCCGTGTGCCAGACAAAGACTTCTGTTCTCCTGGAATTGTTCTGCAGATGTTTCTCTCTCTTTGTGATCTCACCTTGATGGCGAGTTCTGAGAGCGCGGAACAATGGGGTGCACTCTCTTTTAAATGTCCCTCCTTCCAGGAAGTGGGAGGTCTGTGGGTTTAGGACCCTCCCCTTATGCTGTTGCAGTTGAGCGCCCCCTATATGTGTGGCATGGTACTTACACTTATTCATACACCTATTCCTAAACTAAACCCTTCCACAAACTGTGCCTTTTGAAGGCAAAACGATCTATATACTTTGACTCAGTGGATCATAATTCACACACATTATGGTCTTAAATATATTCTAATTCTAAAACTTAACCTTAAAATTCAATAAGCAATGTCAGACATATCAGATGTGTTGATGTTTCACTTCTTAATAGACAACTTGTAATGTATTTGTCAGGGATCTGATTAGGATGTAACAGAAAGCCAGACGTTTCACAATCTGCCAGCAGCCAGGTTAGGCGGCGGTCAGACTGTTACACGATTCGGACAGCGATCTGGTTAGGATATGAACCGAATGCCGAACGCTCACAGTCTGCCAATGATCTGGTTAGGATATAACACACCGAATTGTTAGCCGTTAGCCCGTGTAGCGTGGTGTTTAAGCCAAACACGGCTGAGAGTGCGAGTAGGCAGGATTTCCATGCGAGTTGATCTAAGAACTCTCTTACACAAAGAGCTAGGATTCCCACAAGAATCCACGTTCTAATAGACACATAGTCTATCAGGGAGATGAACCAAATACTGAGAGTACTCACAGTGAAGCTGAGCAGAGTCGAAAGGTGGGCTAGTTGACTCAATGACAGAGCGATGTGCCGCGAGGAAATGACTCCTTTCATACTTCCTGAACCGCGACTGACCACTTCCGGGACCTAATGCAGATCGCGGGAGGCAGTGCACGTGACAGTATTCAACTATTTCAGTACAAAACCCAATGTAATCAGCCCTAATGCATCTAAGACACACAGACATGATAAACAAACACACATCACAAACATATGGACACAATGGTTAGTCATGACTATACTAATCAAATATGATTTGAAAGCACATTGCAATTGGCTCTTTAAGAGCATACATATAGTATGTGGACCGTTTTCTTGGCATGTGATGTGTTTCAAGTTAATCCTTTCTGTTCAAAATAATTTGTGTGAGTATGTGGAGTGTGTACTTCACTACAGTTTTTTCCATATTAGACCATTTCTTACCTTTTTTACACACTGTTTCTCACGTCACCATCTCATCTCTCTTTGTCAGCTCATTTCAACTCTAAACAGCCAGCATGTGCCACAAAAAAGAAACCTTCTCACCTTCTCTTATTGTTTGAAAACCGCCTTAATTATGTTGCTCATGACTGAGTATCCAACACTTTTCTTACATAAATCTTGCTAAATTGTCAGTAATCTATTGCTAATAATTTATCATGACATATTTATTGATGTTTTTACTCTGCTGAAATTCTGATTCTTAATGTGTCTCAGTTTTCTTCTCTTTTTTCATCTCTTTGTCTTCTTTTGAAATTTTCTTTAACTGTGCTTTTTTCTCCTCCTCTTCCTCCTCCTAATCCTCAATTCTTCAGGCAGTTGTAAAGAGAAGCCAGAGAGTAGTATGCCCTTGCACCCTATCTTGAGCACTGTCTCTAATCCAGCCCTGCAGGCCCGCCCCCCTATACCCACCTCACCTAGCACAACCCTCCATCTGACACCTACACCCGCCTCCTATTGCAGACCCACATGCACTCCTGTCTCGATCCAGCAGGAGGTACCACCAAATCGAAACAAAGCTAGCTTCTCTGGGTCGCTCCCCCCAGCACTGCCCAAAATCTTCCAGGCCTCCCCTGGCCCAGGTACCACAGTTGTTCTGTAACATCCTTCACAGCAGCTTCACTAGCAAATATAACTGAGAGAGAGTTATGTTTCATTGAATTACTAATGAAGAGTAAAAAATACAACATATTTTTTGTCCAATCTTTAAAATACCTATTCACAAAATAGAATAGAATTTTGTTCATAAGCAGCATTAATAAAGATTTTAAGTAGAAAAGTAAACTAAACAGTACAAATTTAAACAGCTTCATTGTGTTTCTTTTGCTTACAGCCCCTGTAGCCTTCCAAAGGAGACTCTCTGCTCCTGAGGCCCCTATTGACACTCCTGTGACCACTGATCTTCTTGTGCTCTGCCCGCCTGAAGCTGCTTACTCCAAGCATTCATCTCATCATCTCTCTTTATCTCATCTTCATTCTTCTTTACTTCCTGTTCTTGTTTCTTCTCATGGAGATCCACAGAAAGGTGTTACTGCACAGTCTATCAATGCTTTTGTTTCTGATGTTAGGGCATATTTAATGAATTGTTCAGTACTAAGGACGAGCTCTTTAATTGGAAATAATCAGATGTTTAATTCTACTATACAATTTTTACCCCTAAAATAATTTTTGAGTAATTCAGATCTTATGTCCTCATATATTTTTCTTTCCTTGCTTTTCTCTTTCTCTCACATACTCATCTCAGATGGCACTCCTTGTGCAAATTCTTTTAAACCCAAGATTGTCCAGGAATTTGTATCCCCCTCGCCTGTGCCTTTCTATGAACCAGAAACCTCTGGTACTCTTAAAGAACTCTCTGTTACAGCATCAGGTATGGGTAACAGTTTTTCACATCATAAAATGCTAAACAGGTTGTGATTTTATCAGTGTATTTTTAACAGACATATTACAGTTGGTTTTGGGGATATACTGTATGTTGTTGCAAATTGAATACTACAGAAGTAAAAACAAAAAAAAAACAACTCAGTTCCAGGATTAAAAATGTAATTATTAATGATAGATATTAATATGTCATTTCAATATTTTTGTTTTTTTAATTGCTCTTTACTATTCTGCTTTTGTGCTAATGGGATGCTAGAAATACTTTTTGTCCAGCTGTGTGTAATTCTGCCTTCTGTCATTGATCTTCTTATTTGACAGATCCACTGCCACAAAATAAGTGGGCTACACTTGCTGCCTCATCTTCCTCTTCTTACTCCTGCCTCTCTCAAAGTGATCTTGTGGCTCCAGTTCCTTTGCAAAACAGTCCAGATCTTGAAGCTCTCTGTGAACCTTCTGATCTTTCACAGACCATGTGTCAGGTTTCTCCACCTGCCCCTCCACCTTTCTCAGACTCCTATGCCCCTAGCCCCCTCACCAGGATTGAACCTCAATCTCCCTCAGTTCCAAATACCTTTCTTCTTCAATCATCCAAAACAAACATGCACCCTGTTACTCTCTTAGGAACTCTGCAAGGTCCTGCTACTCTGCCAGGTAGTTAAGCAGTTGAATCTTGAGCTGGGTTAAATAATAAAAACACTTCTATGTTGTGAGGAGGCTACTAGAATCAATGTGTGTGCATTTTAATACTCTAATTGTATAAAATGCTATATAATTGTAATGTATTTAAAATTATTCTGTTTTGATTAAAGTTTGTTTTCTGTTTTGTGAACTTTCATCATTAACATCTATAACTCATGCTTATGGATTTTTTTAGAGATCCACAAAGATTTCAATTTGGTAAAGGAGGATAGCACAACTTCATTTTCTAGGTGTAGATGAGCCTAAAACTACCTGTACATATTTATCCATAATTTGATTTATAATCAAACAATTACAAAGATAACATATAATAGTGAGATAACAGCTGTTAACTTTCTGATTTGCTTAACTAAACTGATACCTAATAGTGTTTGGACTGCTTTTTTTCCCAGGACCAAAGATCCCACAGGCCTTTCCTGAGATAAAGGGTAGTCTACCATTGACCTTGAGTCAGGTTGGAGACCAACGTCCTTCCTCTGAGGCTGTCAAGAGCATTAGCATTGCTAACCCTCCACCACTTCTGACTTCTACTAAATGCAGTGGTGAACTTCTCAAAGACGCTGACAGCACCAAATTGTGAGTAACTGCCGGAAATGTCAATCTTTCTTTTGTGTCACCTGCTAATGTTTACCACAAAATGCTGCATTTCTGATAATTTATCATTAGTCAAGACTGAATTCAATGTATTTAGCATATTTACATCTAATAATAATTTTTAGTATGAAGTTTCATTGGCTCAACAAGTTTTCCTTTTTTAAAGATGCCATGCCACGCAGAACCGTTTTTACCTGTCGCTTTTGGATTATGATAGGTCTATATGAGTTAGATGGTGTATGTAAAAATTCTGTGCTGTCTCCTCTGCTGTCTGCAATAACTAGGTGGAGAAATCACGCCAATTATAAAAGTGTATCGGTGCTACGTAACACTAATAGAACTCATTATTATTTCTGATCTTGCCCGTTTGTGAATTTGTCTAGAATTTGTCTAGCTCAGTGACAGTTTTCGTATACAGCATGGATGGCTGTATGGCAATGCTTTATGCAAAACCAGAACTTCAACAATGCACTTGTTGCTCAAGAAAACAATGGCTTCACTTTATTTTTGGAGCAATACCTCAACATTGTAGTCAAATATTAGTTCTCTGTTCATCGCATTTTGAAGGGAGTGACTGGCGAATTCAGCAGGGGTGTCCTGGCCTCGCTGAGCACTGAACTTCTTGACAATAACCCAGCTATTCAGGTAGTTAAACACTCTCCCATTCATCCGTCAAGAAGCACTCCATTTAGTTCTTTTGCCGGTTTTTAATGAGATACGTGTAAAAAGACGATGCCGTTCTGCGCTTAGCTCAAAGGAAAAACAATGAAAAAAAAGAACTGCTCCCTCCCTGAGCACGTGACCTGACTGCACTTTTCTAGAAAAATACAATGCATTATTAACTCTCCCCATTACAAGGGGCTTCGCGTCAAAGTTGCTGTTGAAATCTGGAGCAGTAGCTTCATGGCAGTCAATGACCAGTGCACAGGCCGTAAGTAATATTGTCAACACAAGGAAATGCTATGTTAAACGGTTTCATGCCAATTTGGACAATGCTAGCATGAGGTGAGCACTCGTTAGGCTAGCTAAGTTCATGCAGTAAAGCTAAATGCAGATTATGATAACAGCTATCACCGAGCTATCCTGATATGGACAAGGCGGAGGCAATGAACACAACGCGAAGCTCTCTTTTTTTTTGCTGAATTACGTTATATAATTTAACTAATGTGTTTAAAGCAATGTGTAATTCTCATTTCACTGACAGCACTAACATGGGCTCCTTGTAGATTCATAATGACATTATGTGATTAGCTGTTTCAAGTTAAGATTAAATTGTCAAAGGAAGTACAAAGCTATCTGGGCAGGCTTGGTTTAGGAAACAGCTTTGGCTAACGGATGAGAACTGGTGCAAATCGAGTTGAGTCTTCCTGCAGTTTTTTTCCATCCATAAAAGAACATCAGGCATTACCACAAAATTAATGTGGCATGGCACCTTTAACATGTTCTAATTTTGCAAAAAAATTTGCTTCTGATTTTTAACAGGTCTCAAAATAGCTTGGATACATTAAAATAGAACTGATGTGATTTGGCTCCAATTATAAATGCAGCACTTTTCTCCACATGTTTATAATGCTTGATTTTTGATGCTTTTTCATTCATTTCAGGGAATTAGGCAGGAATGTTTGAGTTTTGTGATTTGAAACAAGGATAATGTGCAAGTTTCTGAAACATACTGTACCATGCATCTAAACTTTAGTGTCTTTAGTGGGGATTTTCTTGTTTTAATATTCCCTTCAATTGACCTGCTACAACTCGCCTTCTGCTGTTTTTACATTATTACGTTCATATTGGTAGAGGCATAGATCTCTGGGTTTGCTCTTTAACAAATATACAAAATGCTGTCTGTAGTATGTGTGTTCTTCCCAGCTTGTGTTTCTCAAATTTAGAACAGTGTCTCTGTCCTTCAGTCTGGGGCCAGTGAGCAAGCCAGCAGCTGGTGCTCTTGAGCGAAGGGCCATGGAAGTTCATGGATCAGAAAATGTAGACGACATGACTCTCCCACCTCCATGGCCAGTTTCAGCTACATTGTTTTGTGCTAAATTGCCTCCACCTCCCATCATTAAAGAACAGCTAACAGAGAAGTTTGTGGTGGAAAAGCCATCGATGACTGAAGAAGAGTTTGATTTTGAAGAAGAGACCTTCTTACTGCTTGGAAGCTCCCAATCTAAGGAAACGTTTGCAGTTGACGAACCCCGCAAAAAGGGGATAACTGATAATTCACTTGTTAAAGCTTTCATACCATCTAAAGTGGCAGAAGCAGAGACTGAAACAGAAAGAGGACCTTTGCCTTGTGAAAATTCTCTAGTCAAACTCTATATTAAAGAGTCAGCTATTAATTTTTTAGAGCATCCAGAAACCTCAGAGTCTGAGTCAGCAACAGCACATGAGCTAAAAGAGGAACCAGAGATTCCGAATGCTGAGTCACTTCTTCCTACTAAGGATCCTAACAAGTCAGATGAGGACAAAACCATGATTAAAAGTATTGCTGCTTCTGTAGGACAAAATGTCCCCTCATTATTGTCTGACTCATTCAGAATTATCACAGAGCAAAGCCTTGATGTGAAGAAAGAGTCCCAAATGACCATGCAGGCTGAAGAAACTTGTTTATCTGAGGACAAGGATGAGTATAAGGAAAATTACATACAGTCTGATGTGTGCAAAACGGATCATGCCAGAGACATCGCTCTGATTGAAGCCAGGTAAGTGTAAAAAATGTGCCAGAAGGGAAAGATGGCAAAAGGGAAAACTATGACTGTGACTACATTCCGTCAGCATAAAGTACAGCTTTCACTTCCACATTAAGTAAAGAACAGTAAGTAAAATGACTTCTGCCTTTGGATCCAAAAATAGCTTTAGAAATAGTGTTTAAAAGCAGAGATTTAATTTTTGGCTTTTGCATTACTTCAATATGCAAGGAAACACAGAGACACAGAACACACCAACCCTAACATATAGGGTTTTGAAAACAAAGCTTTTAAAAATAAACAACTTTTCCCTTAAACATACTCTCACAAAGGGGACATAAGCATGTGTGGGGTGTACTTATGAGAACAGTGTAGGCCAGAATGCTTGACCTCTGCAGTGAAGTATCTGGAGCCCTGATTTACCACTTATTATCTAGTGTCTTTGTTATGCAGTTCAGAGCATTTTGCGGACAAGTGTATCTGTTTCTCTGTCATAGTGTATCCCTCACTGAATTGTTTGATGAGTATATAATATATAAAATATATAAGGCTATTAAAGTATATATAATAAGGTATTTCCTAATTTACTTTAATGTCAAGTTAGTTATGATAGACTCCCTATTATTAGGAAACGAAGTTGCTCTGGATAAGAGTAGTGTTGTAGTACTTGAGATGGGTCTCGGTCTTGAGACCGGTTTTTGAAGGCCTTGGTCTCGTCTCGGACTCGGACAAAGAGGACTCGGAATTTTATTTCAAGACCAGCCGAGACCACGGCTCAGAGAATATTATTATTAATGAGCTGTTTAATGTCGGATTGGATAACTTCTTACTTCAAGCGCAACCAATGATGTTAGTGCCGACGGCGGTTACCCGACCCGCCCCCTTCACACACGCCCTGTAAACTTTGCATTTTATTGTTTCTGACCAGGGATGTGCACAGGGCAGGGCTAAGGTTGCTGGGGCAACTGCCCGCCTGCCCTATTTGACTTAAGCTGCCCCTCCTAAATTAAAAAAATATATATTTTGTTGCGAGCTTTTGCCGCGCGAAGAGGAAAAAAGATGCGCAAGTCATCTTTGTGAGGAAAATGCTTTTTAATTTGCCACGCTGGGCAAGCTCAGTCACACATAGCATGGTTCGAATTACGGGGAGTACTGGACCCCCCGATCAAGACCCAGACCCCCCCAAAGAGACAGAAATAGCAGTTTGGTTGGGGGGGGGGGTTCTGCCTTCATAACAGAAACATAACATTTTTTTATGAAATGAATTAAAAATTTCATAAGTCCGGCCTCAGTTTCCCATGTAATGAACCAGGCAGTTACCAGATAGCATGTTAGGTAATCATTTTTGTTGTGATATGCATTACATTAATTGTTTTATTCAAAATGGTAAAATGCTTAAATCCTATCGCTGTTTTGGGTGTTTGCATGCTACACTAAGCTAGAATGCCTTCTGAAAAGAGGAGGGTTTTGGAGGGACTCCGAAATCAGCGTGGTCAAGAGCAGCTGTCTGACCTCCTCTTACTGGCCATAGAAAGGGAAATGGAAATTGACAAGGAAGAGGTCCTCAAGCATTTTATTGAAATAGGAGGAAATAGGAAGATTCTCCTTTAAAGTAAATTTGGAGCAAGGTATATTAATAAAGACATAATTAATAAAGAAATTTTATATTTTTTCAGTTCTCCATACAGTCTGTGTGGATTTTTTTTTCCAGGGGAGGGGGTGCCCTTTTTTCAGGTCAGAGCAGTGGCCCCTTACAATTCCTTTGCACGTCCCTGTTTCTGACCATAATTACTATATTACTTCTACTTGTTGATGGAGTCGACAGTATATCTTGGATATGCTGGGTTTTTGGATTTTACCATTCAAATGTTGAATGTTTGACATTCTTTGTTGTGTTTTTTGATTATTGCAATGTAAGAGAATAGTCAAGAGAGAAGTAATGAATAAACATTTTTAATGTTGCATAGTGTATGTTGTTTGCTTCATTCAGCTCTTTTTGAGGGGTGCTTAGGCTTTGCATGTTCCCCTTGTTTGTCATGTGGTGTAAAACGCGCATTGGTCCGGTCTCGACTCGGTCTCGGCCCCTCAGAGTCTTGGTCTTGTCTCGGTCTCGAGCCTCTCTGGTCTTGGTCAGGTCTTGGTCTCAGATAAGATGGTCTTGACTACAACACTAGATAAGTGTCTGCTAAAGACATGCAAGTTGAAAATTGTACAGTAAATGTGCAAGAAATACCATTGTTTGGATAACACAACAAAATCTAAATGCAGAGGTCACATTTTATTGTGGTGCACTGTGTGCTGTGCTGCGTGTGTTCACAATGACAGCTAATCACTCGCTTTCACTGAACACATATTAGTTTCTGTCTTTAAAAGAGTAAAATTTCTGATAGTTCTTTCCAACCAAATTGCTATGTTTTATTTTATTTTAAAGTAATTATTACACATGTTGAGAAAATTAATGTATTAAATACACAATATTGATCAAGTACTTTCACCTTGCAGTTTTTAGTATGCAAAGTTCAGTAGAATTTACACAAAGCAATGAAAGCTATACAACGAGTAGTAATTGAAATATTTTGTGTTTTTCTTTTTTGGTTGCTGTAGTGCGTTTTGTTGTGGATGATGTGTCTTATCTTGCTCTTATATTCTTTGGATTGTATATTAACTACATTTTTGACTTTTCTTATCAGCATATTTCAGAAACCAACAAATAATGAGTCTTGTCGAAAAATCAACCATCTTAACACTGATGAAAACATGGACACTTCACCTAACTCATCACTGCAGCCCATGCAAGTCTTACCAGGGCCCTCAGAGCCCAAAGATCTAATATCCACATCAGCACAACCTGTATTACTCCAGGAAGAACAACAGCTTGGGCACTGTTCAGAAACAGACACTTCTGTGGATGCACAAATGGATATAGAAACAGACAAGTCTACCAAGACAGCGGGCCCCATCTTGGCTTCTGTAGAGCTCAATGAAAAGAATTTGAAAGAAGATATCAACAATAAGACACATTACACAATGCAAAATGAAGGTTGTACAGAAAAATTCATCACCAGTGGTGGTCCATCAAAGGGAAGGTATGTTTGATTTCATTGAAATTAGAACTGATTTCTTTCAGATTTTTATTTTTGGACTGATTTCATTACGAGCTTGCAGTAGTGTATGCTTAGATTATATCACACCCCAGCTTATAACAATATTGATGTCAACTCCATATAACAGACAGTTATGCTTTCATTACTAGTATTGTAAATGAAACTGCAAAGCTACAGAATGATAAATCTAAATTATATCTGACTAAGAGTACAGAGTTAGAAGACGTAATGCTGCCTTAAATCCAGTGTCTTTGCTGTGTTTCGTGCCTCATAGAGGAGGTAAAAATACTGAACAATTATAAGATATGAAGAATTTGAACCTGATGCAGTTGGAAGTCTAAGTGCCCTCCAATGTCCTAAGAGCACATCTGAAAAAAATAACAGAGGATTAAACGTGAATTGGAAGCTGCATTTGACATGCCATCTCAGGTACAATCTATTACGAAAAATAAATTCAGCGAACACAGAATAAACCCAGCAGGAGATTGGTGCACTTTGTTAGGGTATTGCCAGTTACTAACAATATTAGATGGATGGATGTTGGTGGAACAGGTCCAAAAGATTGCCAGCCTTGTTGTATGAATTTCAGTTTGAGTGAGCTTGAGTTAAACATTAATCTGCTGTGGTGAATCAAGTATTTAGACTTTGGTGTGGTTGCAATTATGTCTACAAATCAGGTATTTTGATTTGGATGTATATTCCATTCTTTCAAATGGAGAAAAAAGACAAATTACAGAATACTTCTGTTCATGGTCCCCACCATGCCCTCAGCAGCAGTAGCGCACAGGAATCAGAAATCCAGCATGAGGAGACAGTCAATTTACCACTTTCACTGTCAATACAGGATCAGAATGAAAAAACTATTGGGACATCTATCAGTTTCATTCCCACTTTGCAGGAGGAAATTATAGTTCAGGAAACCAAGATGGAAAGGTTCGCAGAAGATGGCTTGAGTAGGATGTCTGACACCTCACAGATTCACCACAAGGATTCACCACAGCCAGTTAATTTCACCTGAGGGATCTGCTGTTTCAAGGGAAAGAAACAAAATTTTACTAGGGCTGGACAAAAGGGCAGAACTGGAAGATGATTGTGAGGAATACATTTGTTCACCAGACAAGGAGAAATTCTTAACTTGTGTTATGAACAGGATATTTGGTACTCTTTATAAAGGGTAAGTGTAGGAGGAACCAGACTAAAGGCGTTAACTCATCCCTTCTGAAGCATAGCTGTGGACAAAGTATGAATAAAGATGCAATTGGTTATAGCACCACTAAGAAGTTTCCTCATTTGAAAGAGTCAGATATTGATGAGATAGCAAGTGAAGTGTGCTTAGTGAAAACAAATTTAGATGAACCTTTTAAGGAAAATTAAGATAACATAAAAACAGGAGTTGATAAGGAAGAAACTTATCAGAGACCCTTATTCCAGTCTGAAACCTTATAAGATGGACTGAAGTTTGAGATGGGGCATGAGGATAAAGGAACAGTGTGGCTGGATGAGCTGTATATGAATGTTGGATTAGTTCAGGAGGCCACCCTTTGCATCTTATAATAAACCAGCAGAGATGTCCTGTGTGATTAGAACAGCATGTGATGTGGCTGGTGCTTAAAATTATGGATTTCTGGTTTAACATGCAAACATGCTCACTGGAAATTCCTAGAATGTATATGACCATGGCATGCACTAAACAGTGTTCAGAATATTGTGGACATCTAGAAAGATTAATAAATTGATTAGAATGGCTGCTCAATATGCAAAACTATATTGCAGTAGTTGCTGAATCCATTATTACAAGCAATGAGCTTCTGTAATGTGTTGCTATTTCTTATCGTTCTGTGGTTGCAAACTCATGAAAAGATTCCACATGTTTAATGTTGTCGATCTTCAAATATGTCGTAATAAAAAATAGATTTAAAACAATTAATGGACAAAGTGGTATGGATACATGAATTATAAGTGGTACCAGAAAATACACAACCTGAAAATTGCCCTAAAAGAATTCCCATTTTCTGACTCCTAAACGTTTTCCCAAAAGGCGATTGTGTCTCTTTGATTTTTGGGGTCACTATGTAAAGAAGCTGATATACATTAACATAAATTTAAAATCCTAGGGAAAAGGTGTAACGAACAGGCTGTATTGTATGCACTTAATAATGTATTTGTGTTTCTCTATTCATTTTTATTCTGTTGATTTTTAACTGTGCTTGAAGACTGCTATGAACATTCAATGCAATATGCTGAGTTTATGGTGCATTCCCATTTCTCACAGCCTGGAATCCCCACAGACCCAAACATTAAGCCTGGATCTCTCCTCTGCCCAGCCAATGACATTGGTTGAGACCTTTCTGCCCAAAGAGATTTTAACACCTGAATCACTATCACAAGACTCTTGTGTAGTGGATTTTTTTTCAAAACCAGAAGACATTACATCATGTCACAACATGAAGAATGAGACTCCAGTGCCTTTGCAAGATGTTGGTCAGGCTAAAGACAGGCAATATACAGATTCTGCCCCTGTTGCTTTAATCCCACTGCAACACATTAATGTCATGGAGGAAAAAGAAAAGGATGCACACATGTGTGAAAGCAGGATCTTACCACTAGAAGGTCCCATTGAAACCATCAGTAGTATTAAAAGAACTGTTGAAATGAAGAAAGAGAGCTCCCGAGCTGAGACTTCAAAACTCTCAGAAAACCTTTTGGTAACAGTTAAACAAGAGGCATTTGGTGCCAAAATGACAAAGCAAATCACTTCAGAAAATGACATTTCTCTGGGGAGCTCAGTTGTGCCATGGCCGTTGCATTCTCCAAATCTTGAGAAAATACATGGCTCATTAAATGTAGCTAATGAAGAATCTGTAGAATATAAACTCTTTGATACAGACAGCTTGTTGGAAAAGATTTGCCAGTTGGCAGAAGAGGAATCTCCTGTACCTGTTCCTCGATCTAGAAAACATCTCATTCCCTCTATATCTGACTTTGATGAACCATCAACCTTCCCCTTTCAGCTCATGCCAAGCAGTAAGACACCAGTTCATTATGGAATAATGGAATGTCAGAAAAGAAAAACTGCTACTGAGGTCAATATGGAACATGGTTTACCAACAGCAATAATTTCTGAATTAGACAGTATAGATTATGTTATGTTGACTGATGATAAAAAGAACCCATGTGAGAGCCTAAATCAGGCTTCACAGGCCAATCATGATGAGCCAAAAGAAAATGTCCCTGATTCAGTAGATCTTATATGTTCCCTGGATACACCACTGAATGCCCCAACTGACCACAAAGAGGCGTGTTTTCAAACTGAAATAGCAAATAGAGATGGCACTAAGAAGAAACCTGAGTTAAAGCGAAATACTGAAGAGATTCAAATAGAACAGTTGCAACCACTGCATGTACTGGATGATGTGTAAGTTTGAGCAGAACACCAGCCAAGCTTTATGCTGTGGTAGTTCCAGTAATTCAAAGGCAGATTAATTATTACACATTAATATCCCTAGTCAGCATATTATGAGTGTGTTCGGTGTTCTTTGGTGAATTCTGCACAAGATCTATTGATGTTGAGTTTTCTTCAGATCTTTTGAATTACAGTGTATAGTATCATGTTGACCATAGGTCAAATAAACTGCTAGTTAGAAAAATGTAAATAACATCTATTTTAATCCATTTTGTTAAACCTAACCAACACAGACAACAGCTAAGAGTCGTTCAGTGCTTACTTGGGGGATTTTTTTTTTATCAATTCTACTTGCAAAAGGCTTCTAAGCTACTGTAAGATTCTTAGACCAAACTGCATATACTGGTCTTTTTATATCTATCCACTGATTTACAGTGATATTTATGTCAGGTAACTGAGTGAGGTATTTTGGATCATTTCCATTTTATAGCAGCCATCCTCTTTTTAATGTCAACCTTTTTACCGACAGGATTTGCTGGTATTTATTCAAATCCATTATTCAGTCTACCAATGAAATGTGTAACTGCTGCAACGCAAGCCCCATGAATAATCAGTCCATCCCATGCTGAATAGGTGGGATGATGTAAATTTTCTTGCAAATCTGCCCCCTGTTTTTCCTCCAAACAAACCTGTGCACATTGTAGCCAAAATATTCTGTTTTAACTTCATCAGTCTTTCATCTGTTTCAGCAGTGCTTGTATAGATGTTAATTCACAAACTTCAAATGAGTCACATTTGTTCAAGTGCTACTGCACAGTAGAACAGTGCACCACTGCACTGTCTGTCTGCAAAATAATTACAACTGTAAAAACACAAATAATACACAAACCCTGTGTAAAATGTTGAAACATTGTTGCCTTCACTAATTTCTTTATTGGATTTTTTGACCTTATCATTATTTCTGTGCATATTTTCCAACTCAAAGCTATCTAAACGTGAATGGTTATTGGATTTAAGCATTCTCCAGTGACATGTTTTTGTATAATTAAGAAGAATGTTGCCTAAAGTGAGTAACACCCTATAACAAAGTGTGCATAATTATTATGCAGCTTCTTTACTGTAGGCAAAATGAGCCAAAAGAGATTTAACTGACGCTGAAAAGTCAAACATTGTAAAATGCATTTCAGAGGGATGCAACGGATGCATCTTCACTGCATGAACATATCTTCTAGAAACTTGCAGTAAGTCTGGAAGTTGATTTTGGCAGTATTTTTGGGAGTTAAGGTCTATCTTCAACCCAAAAGCTCAGACAAGCTCAGTTAATAATAGCAACCCATCTGGTCCATTAAGTGCCACTCATTTCATCTGTCCATAAAACCTTTGAAAAACCTGTTGTCCAATATTTCTTAAACATCTAAACATTTCACCTTGAGAGTCTTGTTCAGTGGTGGTTGTGTTTTAGCTTTCCGTACTTTGGAACACCTGGTACTTTTGAAGACGCCAGATAGGATGCAGTTGTAGAATATGATGGCACTGGAGGAGAACGAGTTCTGGTAGCTTCACATCTAATTCTTCTGAAGTCTTTTGCAATTTATTTGCATTTTTCTTCTCTACCTGTGTTTTATGGCCCTTTTGACATTTTGCAACAAAATGTTTGATCACGCCTGAGTAGCTTAACTATTTCAAGAGTGTTGCATCCCTCTGAAAGGCATTTTATAATTTTTGACCTTTCAGTGTTAGTTAAATCTCTTTTTTGGCCCATTTTGCCTACAGGAAAAAAGTTGCATAATAATTATGCACACATTGATATAGTGTGTTACTCACTTTAGACTGCACCCTCCTTAATTACACAATACATATTTCTTGAGAAAGCTTGAACCCAATAAGCATTCAAGTTTCTAAAGCTTGGAGTTGGACAATATGCACAGAGATAGTAGTAAGATTAAACAACCCACTTGAATAATAATTGTGGACACTCTATATATGGTATATAGTTTGGTTTATGTGGAAAGCCTTAACATCTTTAATGCCCATAGTTTGTCTGCCTTGCATTGCTGTGAACTGTGGCTACTTTGATTATTCATGTTTTATTACAAGACATATGCACTATTTAATATGCCATGTACCAAATTTCCAAGTATCATATGATATGTTTCATTTATATTATAGATCGAGCAACGACCCGATTATTGTACTTGAAGAATCACAAACTCCTGACACACCAGTTATTTTACCTCTTAAATGTGGCACAAAGAAAAATATTCCACCACCAGTCACTCTAGGGCAAACAGCAACAAGACAGTCAGTCAGAGAAATCACATCAGAAGCTGAAAAGGAGGTAATCATAGTACACAATGCATTTTTATTTTGTACTATGAAGTTTTGAGGGCAGAAAATGTAGTAATTATCAATGTTACAAAACTTATAAACTGATACATTAAACTTTTTCTCTTCTCTATCTCTCTCTCTCTCTCTCTCTCTCTCTCTCTCTCTCTCACACACACACACACAAATATGTTCTTACTCTCTCTTTATAGGTTGTTGCCCCTCTGCTGAGTCCTGGTCTAGTGACCTCGAGTCAGTCTTTGTTGGAGTGGTGTCAAGAGATAACTAAGAATTATAAGGGTGTAAAGGTCACTAACTTCAGCACATCTTGGAGAAATGGCCTGGCTTTCTGTGCTATCCTTCATCACTTCCATCCTGATAAGTGGTGATTTCTTGTTTTTACCTCTCTTCTTACTAAGTAAACTCTGGGAATAAGTGAAATTTTTATAATTAAAAGAGATGTCTACTTCTATCATATTCATTGCTGTCTTGCCTTTTTTTGCATTGGGTAATGTATGTTCCAGTGTGAACACACCAATGTGAGATGGGGAAATGACAAAATATGACAGGTCTATGGCTTTTGACCTCTGAGTATGCTGTGAGAACAGTTAAAATTAAGTTAAAGGAAAGTTAAATATCTGAATTAGAGCCTGTAATACAGAGATAGCACTTTCAACATGTGGAAGACAGTGATAAAAGTGCACTGTTCCACCAATGTTTGATGTAGCAATCTACTTCCTTTTCTATCATTTCTGTAATCTCAAATTTTAAGTACATTGCAAAAATAATTAGGCAATTAAGGGTGGAGTGATTAGACTTTTTTGGCATCAAATTTGGTATTACATCTTTCTTAGTAGCATTGTTCAAAATTGTCAAATTATGTCTCATTGTGTTTGTGACTTTTTGTCTTTTTGTAGTGACTTTGATGCTTTAGAACCTCAAAATATAAAGTTCAATAATAAAAAAGTAAGTAATGTTTTATATAATGCTTCATTATACAAAGAGGTTTTAATCCAACAAATTGATTCATTAGAATGACATTATATATAAATGAAGTTTTTATATTTTTTATTGTCTGGTGTAGGCTTTTGATGGTTTCGCTGAAGTGGGCATCTCTCGTCTGTTGGAACCATCAGACATGGTTCTGCTCTCTGTGCCAGACCGACTTATTGTGATGACATACCTCAGCCAGATCCGCACTTACTTCATTGGGCAGGAGCTAAGTGTGGTACAGATAAAGAGTAATAACAGCCAATCCAGCTATGCAGTGGCTAAGCCCAACAAGGACTCCAACATTGATGTAGCTTCCCGCTTCTATGTTCAGCGGCTACAGGCTGGAGCTCTGCAGGTGGATAGCAATAGCACAAGCATCAAGGGTGAGAACGGCAGTCATAAGGGGAGCAAAGGCAACTTCATCCCCCCACCCAGGAATAAAAGAGCAGCAAGGGTGGAAGAGAAGAAACTGGGGGAAAGAGTGGAGACTCCTGTGACTCCATCATGGTCAAATGCATCTAAATTTGCCCTAGGTCAAGTGCAAGCACAAAAATCACAGATGAAGGAGGAATCTATGGATGATTCTAATCTCCAGAATCACCAAAGTGAGGTCAGATACAAGAACAGATTGAGACCACACATAGCAGCAAAGTAAAATTAGCACAGCACATAGTGATTAAGTTTTTTGTACTGACAGGCAGATAAAAATGAAGTTGGGAAAGATGGACCAGCAGCTGACAGAAACAATCCTGATTCTGGTAGACTGATCCAATGGTTTTTTAATCTTTCATATTTCTCCACTGCAAATTAATGGACTTTTTCTTCTTAATCCCTTTTTGTGGTTTTGCAGATTTCTATAAGCTTAGAACACAGATCAGACCAGTGAAAGAGGAGAG
This sequence comes from Distichodus sexfasciatus, assembly GCA_032718565.1. Taxonomy (NCBI): domain Eukaryota; kingdom Metazoa; phylum Chordata; class Actinopteri; order Characiformes; family Distichodontidae; genus Distichodus; species Distichodus sexfasciatus. Next base: position 1,314,795 of record JAVGVS010000106.1, read on the forward strand.
CATGGTCAGTAGACCTTTAAGCTTTTGTTACCTTTCCACATTTAAATAGTCTACATTCTCTCTGTCTGTCTGTCTCTCTCTCTTACACACACACATACTTGCACTTGCTGTCTTTTTGTATGTGTTTTGCTGTTATGTATATATGTGTGCCTGTGTTGCTTCATGGACAGCATCTACAGGACACCAGTCAATATGTTCTGAGTGAGCAGCAGGTCCTGGATGCAGAGCAGAAGTACATTGACAGCAGAGCTACAGCGGTGGAGAGAAAGCTCAGGCACTTGATGGAGACAGGTGAAATAATCATTGGTAATTTCCAGTGTAACACTGGATAGATGCTGTGGTAAAAGTGGCTATTCCTGTACACAGAACTGTAAATAGCTGAACATCTAATAACGATGTTCAACGTTCACCAGGGACATCTATTAAATTTAAGGCTTTTTCAGAGCATTTTAAGTAGACCAAATTACAGGAACAGTCTTCAACGAGTAAGTATCTTGCTCATGGGACCAATGTTGATAAGGCTAGAGGTAGGATACATTCAGAATTGAACCCGCAAATTCTAGGGCCAGACACACACCATAATTTATATAACTGATACTATGATAAGACAAGAACAATAGATCATTATAATGAACACTTCCAAAATGATGAAAGAGGAAGCTAAAACTTTTGAATGTTTACTCAGTATAAAATAGAACACAGAGTGAATGTTATAATAGGATTCACCTGTCAATACATTGCACAGGAAGTTTTATATTACAAAATTATATTGATTCTACTATGCTAATATTAATGTGTCTCATCTACTTTTAAAGGGAGTGATAAATACCAGGAAGAGAAACTAATCCAAGAATGGTTCATACTAGTTAACAAAAAGAATGCTTTGATCCGGAGACAAGACCTTCTAGAGCTTTTGTAAGAACTCATGCACTCAACAACCACAGAAAGCCTTCATTTTTTATTTTTCATTTTTGTCTGTTCTATAGTAATTTTTGTAATCTCTCTGCAGACAGGAGGAGCAGGACTTGGAAAGGAAGTTTGAGTTGTTGACCAGAGAACTGAGAGTCATGATGGCTGTTGAAGGTATGTAATATCTGCATGTATCTGCTATCTTTATTGTCTGGACGTAAAAATCTTCCATTTAGTGTAGTATTTGTATTTTGACTTCAGGGTATGTATGTTTGCATGTTTAATGGGTGGTTGTGGTCTAATTGGTTAGGATACTCACCTCTACCTCCAGCACCACAATCATTGCTACTGTGATCAAGACCCTTAAACCCAAGTTGCTCTCATGGAAACTGCGCTGGAATTAGGAAATGGGAGTTGCTCAGGATATGAGCATCTGCTAAATGCCATAAATGTAAATTAGGGGTGGGAGATATATCGCATATACTCAGTGTATCACAGATTGTTCCATGTGTGATGTAGTAAATGACTATATCGTGAATATTGAGTACCAATCCTCACATTAATGTTAAGCAGACAGCATGTACATCACTTTTGAGTTTGTCTTCCCCCGCCCATCCAGAAAACTCAGGTGAAAATGAAGATTGACGGTGCATCTGCAAATCAGCTGTCGTATTGAGGCGGGGCTTATTTAGCATTTACCCACATACTGGAGCTGCACATTAGGGTAACAACTCCCATGTGTGTATAAATGCTAAGTACCACCCCAGTCCAACAGCTGATTCATCGATGCACCGTCAATCTTCATTTTCTTTGGAGAAAAAACAACACACAGGCATGTTTCTTCTATGAACCTCACAATGTGTTTGAAGAGTTTTCTTAGCATTATCCATTATCATATTCACACCTCCACTCCTTGTCTCTTATTACGTTCACCAAAATTCACTTGTTTAGCATATTTATTTAATTAACATGCGTGCATCTGGAAATTACATGATAACTTAGGTAGTCTACTCTGTAGTCTACTATAACACATTTTACATACTGTATACAAATTGAGAAAAATCATCGGCCTTCTTTGAATTTACATCTGGTCCGGACTAAGCCCAGGGTGTCTTTAAAGACTGGAAACTCCCTTGACTGTTAGCCTGTTGTGTGTTTTGTTCTGGAAGCGGAGGAAAGCAAGCGTGCAGAGAGAGAGAGAGAGAACTAAATATTCACGCAATTTCAGAGACATTAATTGGAAATGGAAGTGAACGACTGGTTTCCGTAGAAAAACAGCACTGGTTCTGTTTTTCTATGCACAAAAACAGAATTAAATTAATTACATTCTTTGCGATGTAAACACGTATTTTGTATTACTCACAAAACTCCATTTCAGTGAAATCTTCCCCTTTATTACAGACCCAACTCATATTTTAGTTGACAAATAATGACCAGCGTTCTACTCACAATACAGCTGTTTACTTGAGATTGTTCCTGATGCACGTCCATCGCATTATTATGACTTGGCTCCGAGTCGTGGCACATGGGATTATGGGAAATGTAGTTCTCTCCCAGAAAGAGCGAGATATATATATCATAATATATGATATATATTATGTATTGCAATATAGCTTAAAACTATCATGATATTATTTTTAGGCCATATCGCCCAGCCCTAAAGTCAATGTTTAAATTTTCCTGTCCCTATTTTATGTGTACTGTCAGAGTGGCAGAAGAGCCAAGCCCAAAAGCAACATGAGCAGTTACTTCTGCAGGAACTTGTGTCCCTGGTTAATCAGCGAGATGAGCTAGTTAGGGACATGGATGCAAAAGAGAGGGGGTAAGTACAACTTTAGTGACACACAAATGCCATTACATACACACATAGCTCCTGTTATCTGTCTACTTTACAGGGCGCTGGAGGAGGATGCAAGGCTGGAGCGTGGCCTGGAGCTTAGGCGCAGGAAGTACAGCAACAACGACAAGTGTGTGCTGCAGTAGGGCATCCAGGGATGCACACTCTATCTGTGATAACCCAAAGTTTTCTATTACATAAGAATACCGACAGATGAGATTCGTTAACTTATGTCAAATACGAGGTGAAACTGGTGAGGATTTGCTTTGCTGTTCCCTCATATGCCAGGAGTTCTGATCTAAAATTCACCAATTTAAATACAGTGCCATTGTTGGAATGAAAAGTCAGATCTACAGAAGCTTGCAACTGAAAGGAGTAAGATCTACTGGAAACATCTTGGAACAACAGGACATCTATAGAGGCAGATTTTGTGTGTTGGAGAGATGCATGTTTTGATGGCAATAACAGCACTTTTTGGTCAGAAGTATGTGTAAGGGCTATATAAGCACTGAATACTTAAGTGTCCTCTCTATTAACTCAGATGGTCCCATTTGAATTTCAATTTGAGCCAGTATTTTGAGCAAAATCTGTATGCAACTTATCTTGCTAGCTCAATTTTTGTCCTTTAATATTACTACATTACTATTTTGGCCTGTCTGTAATTTTCTGTAATGTTTTATTTATGAATAAAATTTGGCAGTATTTTATCTATAGAAGGCAGAGCTAAAAAGTTATGACATATGTTGTATCAGAATGTAGCCCAACTGAGTACCTGAGGTTTCGTTTCGGAGACAGTGCTGCCACCGTTACCTGTAAAGAATATGGACAGTTTTTTGTGATAGGTGGAAGGCATAGTTAAACACTGATGATTAGTCTGTTACTGTAACTGTATGTATCTCAACTTTAGATGTGTCAAAATGAGTGTATTACCAGAGTTTTTTATACTGTGCAGTGCCTTAAAACATTAATGCCAAACCTCCTTATAACAGTAAATTTTTGTTTTATTTAAAGCACAAGTCAGCAATGGACATGTTTTTTCTGGTTATTTGGAAAGATTTGTTAAGTGGTTCTCAGAAGAGAAATTGCTTAATTGCTACTTCTGCTTGTATTGAAGGGCCTTTGAACTATAGAACTGCCACTGTGTTGGGTGTCTTCTTTAGGGTTGCAAAATTTCAGGAAATTTTCAAAGTCTGAAACTTTCCATGGGAATTAACTGTAATCTATGCGAATTAACGGGAATTACCAGGAATAAACTGGAAATTCTCAAAGTTGAAGATTGGAAACAAAATATAGTTGGTAAAAATATATTGTAGCATAATCTTAGATAAAACAATCAGATTTGATGCAAAAACAGTTGAGTATCTACGTTTATTCCTCAATCACAGACACATACACTACCTACTGCAGGGCTATTGAGGCCACACTCCCTACATGCATTGTGCATTCCATCACATGTACAAAGATTTCTAGAATTCTGAACTACTAAAGCTACTTTTTTGAGCTCACAGAACAGATACAGACTATTGAACCCCAAGGACTACACAAAGTCAAGTAAGTTTTGATGATATTATGAGATAGATAATATTTGCTCTATCATGGCTCCAGATGGGGACTAAAATGGTCGCGAATGTGATTAATTTTTTTTTTCCGAACAGATTTTTTCATTGCAGTCTCTCTTAATCCAAGTAAAATGAAAATAAAATTTAAAAAGCAAGAAACGGCTTTTAATTGTGTGTAGATACTCTCAGACCGCGTCTGCCGTTCCTACTACATCACGTGATTAAAGCCAAACTGAAGCGAGGCATCGTCTGACATGCCCAGTCAGTTTCAATTGTTCTTTCACTACCTGCAAGCTGTTGCGGAGAGGGATCTAAAATACAGGGATTAAAGTTCTCTGTCATTACAACAGATTTCCCTTCATTGGAGCTGTGATGGATTTCCATCAATCAAACTCAAATGCATATGTGAGATAAATACAGAGCCGATGAGAATTAAAATGTGGGGGTGCGGGGCAAGGGTGTTTACACATCGCAAACTCACTGTCTACGTGATATCAGTAGGCAAGGTATAGAAATGTTGGATAGCCCACTTCGATAGCCGTGTTGATTATGCAGGCTCGCAGATCAGCTGAGTTTCCTATTTGGAAAATTTCCAAAATTCCGAACTAAAGTTTCCATGGAAAGTTTCTAGAAATTTACTGGAAATTTTCAAACCTAGTCTTCTCTATGCAGTATGTTGTTGCATTAAAGTTTGATGCTGTGAGTTGTTGTTTGCAGTTTTTTTAAAAATCTGTTATTAATGTTTTGGAGGGCGGCACAGTGGTGCAGTGGTTAGCGCTGCCCACGGTTTGGTACGTATCGCGTTTTTTGGGCCATGGTACGGTTTCAGTACATTAATGTTATCTTAGCTCTAACATCCAGTAGGTTCTTTGGCTTTTCTATTTCTAGGGCTGCAACGATTATTCAGATAAGTCTATTACAAAAAATGCTCGAGGCTTTTTTTCTAGAATCGAAGCTTCGCTTAATTCTTTCACTCACTAGAGCATGCTCCACTTGTGTTTCACATGTACACTTACAAGTGACACAATGTATTCAATAGCATGATCAAGACAAGACCTGATCCCTCTGTTTGCGAAAGTATTTGTGAGATATTCCGTGCACAAAAACAGAAGTGTGTAAAAACACATAAACGACATTTTTCACAATGTAAACACGTGCCGTGCTTGTGAGCGAATGCGCGAGCACCATTACTCATTAAAATGCTACAATTCAGTCAGATACTCCCCTTTATTACAGAGTAAATTCATATTTTACCTGATAACTAATCACATCAACCAGCATGCCACTCACAATACAGCCATTTATTGAAATTCTCAGTGTTTATTCCGGAACTTGCATCCATCGCTTTATTGTGACAAGTCTCCTGGGTGGCATGTGGGGGGATTCTGGGAAATATAGTTCTCTCCCAGAAATGGCAAAAGCAGCTCATTTTATAGACCAAAATAGGTCCAAATTGGTTTATAAGGGGGATGGCCCCTTCCTGTTCCAACATGACTGCGCACCAGTGCACAATGCAAGGATCATAAAGACCTGGATGAGCAAGCTTGGTGTGGAAGAACTTGACTGGCCTGGACAGAGTCCTGACCTCAACCCGACAGAACACCTTTGGGATGAATTACAGCGGAGACTGCAAGAGACTGCAAATGGTCAGAAATTCCCATAAACACACTCCTAAACCTTGTGGAGAGCTTGCCCGGAAGAGTTGAAGCTGTTATAGCTGCAAAGGGTGGGCTGACATCATATTAAACCCTATGGATTAAGAATGGGATGTCACTTAAGTTCATATGCGTGTTTGGGCCGGTTATATGTAAAGTGCTTTGTGACAATGACTGCTTAAGAGCGCTATATAAATAAACTTTGAATTGAACTGAATTGAATTAAAGGCAGGTGAGCGAATACTTTTGGCAATATAGTGCATAACTGGTCTAAATCCCCCAACAAGCAAGCCTGAGGCAACAGTGGCAAGGAAAAACTCCCTCTAATAGGAAGAAACCTTGAGAGGAACCAGACTCGGAAGGGGACCCTATCGTCCTCTGGGCGACCGGGCGCACAAACATTTCATACACAGTAAGCATTAGTTCAGGATGAATCATTAATTTGTCATTTTTAAAGAAGTAAAAATATAAAAATAGTCCAAGGGACGCTTTCAAATCCCGAGTCGTTACTGGGCCATTAGCAAGATCCTCTCAGTAACATTAAGCTAAAATTAGTTCAATATTAAACTGCTAATTCAGTTCAAGTCCATAGGGTGCGAAAAGTCCCACTTGGTTTCAGATGATGTCTCCATAGAGTCCCGGTGAGGGTTCAGTCGGTCAAACGTCAGCTCGGGATGGTTCAGTTGGTCAAGCATCAGCTCGGGATGTCTCCATAGAATCCTGTTGAGGGTTCAGTCGGCCAACCGTCGGCTCAAGATCAACTCTGGAACAACTCGGAAAAAAGAAGAAAGAGAAGAGAGTTAGTGCCCTACACCTAATCTCCGGAAGTGATAAAGTAACTATGGCAGCCTGGCTAAAAAGAGAGAGCTGGAAGGTAGCACAGACATGAGGGTTTCCAGGGGTCTTGGCATCACACCAAACCTTGAGCTATCAGCGAGAGTGGTAGGACGACAGCACCTTTAATCTCAAATGACCATGAACCCCCAGATCTCGCCTTTACCTAAGAAAAAGTTACTTTAATATCCAAAAGACTGACTAAACAGGTAGGTCTTAAGCCTTGACTTTAAAGCAGAGATTGTTTCTGAGCTCCGCACACTAATAGGAAGTTTATTCCACAACTGTGGTGCTTTATGAGCAAATGTTCTTCCCCCCACGGTAACGTTCTTTGTTCTGGGTACTGCCAAAAGACCTGTGTCTTGCAATCAAAGCGTACGAGTCGGACTGTAGTTGTAAATGAGGTCACTCGCATGCAAGACCATTTAGAGCTTTATAAGTCAAGAGGAGTATTTTATATGACATGAAAGTGGCAGCCAGTGGAGTGAAGACAGAACTCATGTGATATGATCATATTTTTTAGTTTTAGTGAAGACTCTGGCTGCTGCATTCTGGACTAGCTGGAGTTTATTTAACGACCTATTTGGACAAACAGAGAATAAGACATTACAGTAAATGAGCATGGAGGTAATAATTAATTAAAAAATAATTAATACTAATTAGATTTGAAAAATACGCATTTCACATTTCACGTAAACTACATTTGGTTTGGGGCACAGAGACAATGTCAACATGGGGTACATAGGCCTTTCTGTCTGCGGCCTGGCCTTGGCACCGGTTTGTCAGTGGCCACCTATACCTGAACCTGCATAAAGGCTAGCTGCTATGTTCACTGAAATATGGGCAGCATCCTTCCACGAGTGGTGGACACCTTCCCAACTCAAAAAACCAGGCTTTCCCTTGAAAGTGGACCAGTTATCTACATACGCTATTTTCAGAATATTTCAGGAAAGGCAATCCTGCCGATTACATGTCGCGGCATCCTGTTGACGGACACCACACAGACTGTTCAGAAAATGCAGAAGGTTACGTTAACTTCATAATTGACAACACGGTTCCAAAAGCAATGACCTTGGATGAAGTACAACGTGAAACTGGAAAAGACTCCGTCCTGCAGATAGTAATAAAAGAGCTGAAAGGAAAAGGCTGGACACACTTGAAACAGACCATGTCAGATGTAGAACACGCTAACAGCGTTCCATAAGCTGAGACATGAGCTCACAGTTAATGCATCGCAAGACATTGTCCTCAGGGGAAACAGACTCGTTTTAACTGCATCTTTCTATCAAAAGGCCATCCAACTTGCACATGTGGGACACATGGGCATCGTGAAGACTAAACAGTTGATAAGAGAAAAGGTATGGTTCCCCGGCATAGATGCAGAAGTAGAGAAAGCTGTGCAAGGATGTATTCCATGTCAAGCAGCCACAGTCCAACATCATACAGAACCCCTTAAGATGTCCGATCTGCCCGCAGAGCCATGGGTGGAAGTCTCAGTGGATTTCACTGGTCCCTTTCCATCTGGTGACTACTTGCTGGTAGTAGTTGATGATTATTCCAGGTATCCAGAAGTGGAGATAGTCAAGTCTACAGCAGCCAGTGCTGTGATTCCCAAACTGGATAAGATATTCTCAACCTTTGGCATACACGCAATAGTCAAAACCGACAATGGCCCACCGTTCAATAGTTACTGCTTTGCAGATTTCGGTGCATATCTTGGCTTCAAACACAGAAAGGTGACTCCATATTGGCCCAAAGCGAACAGAGAAGTCGAACGATTCATGCGAACACTCAAAAAGACAATCATGACCACGAACGCAGAAGGCAAACCATGGAAGCAGTGTCTGTATAGTTTCCTACGAAATTACAGAGCAACACCACATGGAACCACCCAAAAGTCACCAGCAAAATTACTATTTGGAAGAAAGATCAGTAACACACTACCCTTACATCCCCAGGACAGGAAGAAAACTGACCTCAGTGATACGGACCACATTGCAAGACAACGAACGAAAAGGTATGCAGATCTTCGAAACAGAGCGAAAGAATCCAGGATCAAAGCAGGTGACGCTGTGCTCTGCCGACAACCCGTGACAGGAAAGCTGACAACTCCGTATGAGATGAAACCGTACAAAGTGATCAAGGTCAAAGGGTCGATGGTGACAGCAAGTCACCCAGGAAGATGTATTACAAGAAATTCCTCATTTTTCAAAAGGCTTCCACCTCATCTCACAGTTGAGCAGAATGAAATCTCAGATGACGATGATGACATCAGAGCTCAAACACCAGATTCAGATGTGCTCCAGGACAATGTACCGCAAGGCCCACGGCACACTACCACCAATCCGAGACACCCTGAATTTTCAAATACCCCTCGATATTCACTTAGACCAAACCATAGGGCCCCAAGATATCTGATTGATGAAATGTGAAATGTTTTCAACATGCTACTACTTGTAGTTCATAAGTATTGATTTGCCTCGTTGAACATTCCTGCTCTCATGTTTTGACAGTGATAGCTTGAGGCAATAGAAAGACCTTCCTAGTTTGTAATTTGATTCTGTAGAATGTAAACTGCAATTTAAGATTCTGTGTTGCAAGTACATTCTCGTTCTCGAATAAGGGAGGGATGTAGAGTTTGCATGTAGTCCTGTTCCAGGTTTTCTGTTCAGCATCCTGACTCTGACGTAAGCACGTCGAGAGTGACAAGGTGACTAAGCCTGTGTAATTGCCACGGAGCGTGCGAATGACATAACAAAGTAAACTGCACGTTTGATAACAACTCTTCCTGTCTACGTGATCTTTCTTTCTCCTATACCCAAGAACCTACACACCCCAATGTAAATAAACAGAGAAAATCCTAATGTTATTCTAACATTTATAACCATTTTAAGTGGAAACATACAGACAGTGGAGACATACAGCAGTGTGGTTTTCGTCCTGGCCGTGGAACAGTGGACCAGCTCTACACTCTCAGCAGGGTCCTGGAGGGTGCATGGGAGTTTGCCCAACCAGTCTACATGTGTTTTGTGGATCTGGAGAAGGCATTCGACCGTGTTCCTCGGGGAGTTCTGTGGGGAGTGCTCCGGGAGTACGGGGTGCCGGGCCGCCTTATAAAGGCTGTGCGGTCCCTGTACGATCGGTGTCAGAGTTTGGTCCGCACGAGCTGGCCGTCCGGTCGGGGTCTGGGCTGGTGGTGATCGCCACCGCTGCGGGGACTGGGGTGGCCTTCTGGTCTCCACGCCAGAGCGAAAGGGGTTCAGCTCCAGGGTCTGGCGCCGATTGCCCCCTTGGGGGTAGTGGTGTCCGGATCTAGGAGCTTAGAGTATATATGGGGAGTGTGAGTGTGGGTATCATGTCGATTTTTGTATGTCTACATGTGGGGTGACTGTATATTTGTTTGTGTGCATGAGGGAGGGAACGTTTGTTTGCATATAGGTGCGCCTGTTGGTCTTTGTCCATATGTCAGGTCAGGCCTAAGACTCCACCTCAGTCAACATCTCAGGCTTCCCTGCCCTGCCACCACACCCTGCCGGTGGAGGGTGCCCCTGGCCGCTGGTGCGTTGGCGGTTCCTCGCTCTGGGGCCGGTTGCTCGGGGGGGTGCTGGCCTGCCCTCGGCGGTCGCCTGGCGGGGCTTGGCCCTCCTGGCTCTGCTGGGCCCCCGGCTGGGGGGGTGGGGGGCCCTTGGATCTTCGGGCCCAGGGACCGGACTGCCCTGGGGTGGGCGGCCGCCGGCGGAGCCTGCGGACCTGTCACCGCGGCCCCCTGGGGCGTCTGCGCTGCGGCTGCTGGATGACCACTCCGGGCTCTCCTCTGCCCTTTTCTGGGAGGGTACCTCAGACTTCTCGGTGGTGTTTCTCCTGGGGGTCCCGGCCCTGGGGGCCTCCGGAGGTCTGGGTCCCGGGTCCCCTCCGTGTCTGCTCCATACCTTGCGGGTCGGGACTGGGGTTCCCCACACGCACTACTAAACATTTCTATGGTGAAACCTTATGAATTCAAGCGCGCTCACACACACAGGTGTGGACACAAGCATCCACATTGGTGTAAAAACAGGTGCTCACAGATACACACTGTCTTGATCTATCACTTCAAAATATATTCTGTAATATTTATGTGCGCTGCTCAGTAACATTTAGTATTTACTGCGATTCATGCAGATGTTGGTTGTTGCTGCAATTTCTCTGCTGTTGTGTCTCCTGTGTTCTATTTTTGTCAGCAGGTATGGAAGCAGAATATCCTTTTTTTTTTTTTTTTTTTTTTTTTCTCTACACTTCTTTTCCTTTCTTTTCTTTCTCTTTCTTTTCCTTCTTCTCCCTTCCTTTTCTTCTTCTCTCCCCCTCTGTTGCCTCTCTTTTCAACCTTATTTATCCTGTTTAAGTATTTTAATTAATTGGAAAAATAAATAAATGAATAAAGTTGACCTCCGAAGAGGGGGGGTGGTGGCGGGATCAACAAAAAAAAAAAAAAAAAAGAGTTTGGTCCGCATTGCCGGCAGTAAGTCGGACTCGTTCTCAGTGAGGGTTGGGCTCCGTCAGGGCTGCCCTTTGTCACCGATTCTGTTCATAACTTTTATGGATAGAATTTCTAGGCGCAGCCAGGGCGTTGAGGGTGTCCGGTTTGGTGACCTCAGGATCAGGTCTCTGCTTTTTGCAGATGATGTGGTCCTGTTGGCTTCATCAGATCGAGACCTCCAGCTCTCACTGGAGCAGTTCGCAGCTGAGTGTGAAGCGGTTGGGATGAAGATCAGCACCTCCAAATCCGAGGCCATGGTCCTCAGCCGGAAAAGGGTGGAGTGCTCTCTCCGGGTCGGGGACAGGATCCTTCCCCAAGTGGAGGAGTTTAAGTATCTCGGGGTCTTGTTCACGAGTGAGGGACGGATGGAGCGGGAGATCGACAGGCGGATCGGTGCGGCGTCAGCAGTGATGCGGGCGCTGCACCGGCCTGTCATGGTGAAGAAGGAGCTGAGCCAGAAGGCAAAGCTCTCGATTTACCAGTTGATCTACGTTCCTACCCTCACCTATGGTCATGAGTTGTGGGTAGTGACCGAAAGAACGAGATCGCGAATACAAGCGGCCGAAATGAGTTTCCTCCGTAGGGTGGCTGGGCTCTCCCTTAGAGATAGGGTGAGAAGTTCAGCCATTCGAGGGGGACTCGGAGTAGAGCCGCTGCTCCTCCGCATCGAGAGGAGCCAGATGAGGTGGCTCGGGCATCTGGTCAGGATGCCTCCTGGACGCCTCCCTGGGGAGGTGGTCCGGGCATGTCCCACTGGGAGGAGGCCCCAGGGAAGACCCAGGACACGCTGGAGAGATTATATCTCTCGGCTGGCCTGGGAACGCCTCCCCCAGAAGAGCTGGACGAAGCGGGCGGGTGAGAGGAAGTCTGATTTCGCTTAGGTTGCTGCCCCCGCGACCCGACCCGGAACAGCGGTAGTAAATGGATGGATGGACATACAGACGGTGCCTTCAAAGACCAACTCTGAGGCAAGGAAGAAACAACAATGGTATTAATCAAGAGGAGGTAGTGTTAACTGGTGGTCATTACTTGTTTCCAACGGTACAACTGCTTCTGTGAGGACGCTAAATAATTCTCTAACTCGGAAACACTATCAACTTCCACCAGTAGATAAATAAGAGGACTATGAATCCCCTAACACCGAATTTAACGGAACATAAAGGCAGGATAGCATATAAAACACAACAAATGCCATTTATACACCTAATTATAGATAAAGTTGACCTTATATTCATTCAGACACACCATGGGCGAAATTTCTATTTAACAGTAGGGGACAATAAACAGGTAAATTCTCTCTGGCAGAGCAACTTTTGAAGGAGACACAACACACAGTCAGATATGTCTCCTTACAGGAAAAATTTGTTTATCATTATTATTGCAGCATGGGAGACTGTGTCATTATGGTTATTTTCAAAGTTTTTCTCAGGTTTGCCTATGATTGATATTGTGACATTTGTATTTTCGTAAGCACCCATTCTTAAAGCCAAATTGCCTTAATATAAACTTTTAAAATTTACTAAGGCGAGAAAAGTAATTAAAATGATTTTTATGTCCATTTTCTCTCTTTTCTGTCATTTTATCTGTCTATGACACCTCGTAAGCAGTAAGGCAAGTTTATTTATACCGTAGTAATATTTCATATTAATAATGGTCAATCAAAGTGTTTACATAAAGAAAGTAAAATCATCATAAAAAAATAATCACAAATAATAAAACAAGGAATTAAAAAAAGCTGAATTTTTTATTTAAAAATTAATTACAGTGGGGTTTGGGTTCGACGCAGCACAGTTTATTTAGTAAATGCACAGCTACACAACATGCTAATTGTATTAAATAATGTTGGTTAACATTATGCCGTCGCTCAAATAAACAATGCATGGGAAAACGCCGGCGTGTTAGCTTGCAGTGCACTATGCAACAAGCCATTGTAAACAAGCTTAACGTTAACTAGATATAAGTAATATTTTAATCGCCATATAGCAGATTCGTGAAAATTACATCGGGGTTATATTTTTGCCGTCAGCAACTAATTTGGCGAGTCTGCATCAACTACATTAAAGAGAATCGCTTGATTTGAAGTGAATAAAATGTTCTACTAGTAGAGTTCAACATGAATTGAGGCCGCAGCCACACACCTGACTCTGGCAAGTGATGAACTGGGGAAAGTTATAGGCCAAACCATCACACTGTGAGGGAACTCTGTGTCTAAATGCATTAGTTTATATTGTTTTTTTTTCTACTCACACAATTATTTTAGGTATACATATATATAATTTTCACAATAGAGAGTGCGATTTTTTAAAATTATTTTTAGAAGACAATCATGATGGGGTGGACATGTGCCTGTCCCCCTTCGATTTACGCTCCATGGTAATAATATTGACGTTTGTTTTTTGGATGGTGCTACCTTACGCTATGGGTAAGTGCCTGATTTTCATTATCCAGAGAAAGTGTAAAATATGGCTGCTTTTGTGTTCTTGTCAGTATAGTACATGCAAATTACCGAATGTCAGTTTTGATTGTTATTTTCGCCTACCAGCTAGTTAACTTTGAATTCTAGGTACTAAGGAATCATTTTGGGGACCATAACGCAAAGGAACCGTCCATAATCAGGTGTTTGATGAACAAACTCCCTCCCAGCTAGTCCCAAGGCGATAAAAAGATCAAGATAATGATCATGGAAATAGCTTTTCCCTCGACAGAAAAAAAAATAGATATAAGTCGATAAAGAATTCATAGAAGCCTGTTCTCTGCCACTAAATAAAAAGGGAAATATATTGTGACTTTTATCCACAATACTGGATTTTTTTCTTGCACTATATACAAACTCAAGAGTTCTGATTTTTTCCTTAGACCAGGATATAAACTGCAAAACTTATAAAGTTAGGAGTTATGTCAGAATTGCAGATATAAAGTCAAAGAATCAAGTAGATATAAACAGAATTATGAGATATAAAGTCGAATTATGAGATATAGAAAAGTCACACTTATAGATATAAAAACAGAATTATAGATATAACCGAATTATGAGAAAAAAGTAAGAATTTGACCTTTAATCTCTGAATTTGGACTTTTATCTCGAATTTGATTTTTTATCTCGAATTCTTGGAGTTACTAAGCCGTAATTTGACTTTTTAATCTCGAATTTGACTTTATCTCAGAATTCGGACTTTTTTTGCTCTTGACTTCTGGATTGGTTGGTTCAGTGAAACTTGAACTTCCTGCTGAAGGGATCAGGAAAGGGATTTAGGCTGAAGTTCACATTTATTCTACAGCTATTTATTCGCTTATTTCTTATTCAGCATCGCCTCGGTTTCATGCATCAGTTAGCCTTATTCGGCCATTTACTAGCGAAATGTTCACTGTGGCATTGTTTCATTTGATTTTATAGTGCATTAAATCAGCCTGACTTTTTTCTATATATAGTTGGGTACTTGAAGTGTACTGAAAGTTCATATTTGCCTGGTCTAAGAAGTTGGTTATTAAAATGATCATGGAAACTCCGGTTTATTCACATCATTGTGCATAATTGTATGGATTGCTTCCATTTGATTTTAAAGTATCAATCAGTCTGGGCTTGGTGATACAATGTTCACTTTTATCTATTTAGTTGAGTACCTGAGGTACTGAAAAAGTTCATATTTGCTCGAAACAGAGAAGTTTAGGATTTATTTAGGATCTATATTCCAAGAGAGGTTATTGTCAATACAACAATACACAGTGCTCTGAAAAGCTATACCACGCAGGGCCAATTCATGGCACATCATTTACATAGAATATCAAAATATACCAAATTACACATAAATAGTACATCTAACTACATTTAGTAATATTCACTTAATCCTAATTATGATTCATAGACTGCTAATCGCTATGGAATCATGTAGTTTGAAAGCTATATATGGCAAAAAATTACTGGTCAATTTTCTGAAAATCATTTTTATTATATGCTGCCCTTCCAGCATTTAAATACACCAGAAAAATGCCCCAATGATAAACTGCACAGCTTTTTGCCACCATGAACACTCCCCCGCCAGTAAAGCTTAAGGAGCTAACTTCAGTCGCAGAATCCAGATTTTATGCTGAATAAGAAGGTTACCGAATCGTGAAGCTGCTATCATAGCTTTAACTCTTAGCCTCGTCCACTCACGGTCCTTCAGCAGGAAGTTCAAGTCTCACTGAACCAACCAATCAGAGTCAGAGCTAAAAAGTCAGAATTCCGAGCTAAAAAGTCAGAATTCTCAGATAAAAAGTCAGAATTCTTACTTTTTTCCTCGCAATTACGATTTTATATCTCGCAATTCTGACTTTATAACTCGTTAGTTTGTATCTTGGAATTCTGAGAAAAAAAGTCAGAATTGTGAGATAAAAGGTCACTTCCATATATATATATATATATATATATATATATATATATATATATATATATATATATATAATATATATATATATGGTGCGGGGGGCAAACTGACCCGGAAGTATATTAGCTTGTGTAAAAACGATCCGTTTTTACACCAAACTTTGGCAAGACAGCTACTGCGCAAAAAAATGTTTTGCGGGATCTCGGAAATGTTTTGCGATTCCTCACCTCAAGAAAGTCATGTTTTTAGGATGGAAAGGGTAAGCTTTACAGTGAAATTTATTCACAACAGTACATCTGTCCTGCTCTCCAACGTACGCTCACTGGACAACAAAATGGACTATCTGTGGTTCCAGCAGTCAAGTCAGTGTGAGATAAAGAACTGCTGCATCTTTATTTTCACGGAAACACGGCTGAATGCGGACATCGCAGACTCAGCTATCCAGCTAAGTGGGCTAGCATGCTACAGAGCAGACAGAGAGGCCTCTTTGTCCGGTAAGAGCCGCAGAGGCGGTTTGTGCGTCTACATAAACAAACTCTGATGCACGAACTGTGCTGAAGTGAGTCGCCACTGCTCACCACAGATAGAGTTTTTGGTCACCCGTTCTACCTGCCGGGAGAATTCTCGATGGTGCTAGTCGTAGCCGTGTATCTACCGCCTAGTGCTAATGCTAACCTGGCGCTAGCCGAATTGTACGAGGCTATTAACAAGCTCCAGACCGCACATCCGGACGGATTTTCCATCATTGCCGACGACTTCAACCACGCAAACCTGAAGTCAGTTCTCCCCAAATTCCATCAACATGTAGACTTTGCTACGAGGGGGGAGAACTGCCTGGATAAAATCTACACCAACGTGTGTGGTGCCTACAAAGCAGCAGCAGTACACCCACACATCGGCTCTTCTGACCACGCTACAGTGTTGCTGCTGCCCGCATACTCAACGCTGCTGAAACGCACAAGACCTGCCAGGAAAATCATCAGTCTGGCCCAATGGAGCTGTCTCAGCACTCCAGGACTGTTTTGAGTGCACGGACTGGAATGTATTTTTAAAGAGGCAGCGATGTACGACAGCTGCATTAATCTGGACGAGTTTGCAGAATGACCTGCTACATCAGCAAGTGCATAGAGGATGTTACCGTTCTAAGGAACATCACCACTAGAGCCAACGAAAAGCCCTGGTTCACAGCACAGGTCTGGAATAAAGCTGCTCTCAGGACAGCCAGAGCTAACCTCTCTCGCTCCATCCGACAAGCAAAGCAAGCACACGCAGAGATCCAGAACCACTTCAATGACACAAAAGACTCTCACAGTTTATGGCAGGGCATCCAGGCTGTCACTCAGTACGAGCCAGCACCAAGCAGCTGTGAGGGGGATGCCACACTCCCTGAGGAGCTGAACAAGTTCTACGCCTGGTTTGATGCACTGAACACTGTGCACACAATGAAAGCCACGCCTCCCATCACCGACCAGATCATCTCTCTGCCTGCAGCTGACATGAGGAGAACTTTCACCAAGGTCAGCCCACGAAAGGCTGCTGGTCCAGACAACATTCCAGCTCGTGTGCTCAGAGACTGCACTGATCAGCTGGCTGAGGTCTTCACAGACATCTTCAACAGATCACTGAGCCAGATGATTGTCCCAGCGTGCTTCAAATCCACCACCATCATACCAGTGCCAAAGAAATATTCAGTTTCCTGCCTGAATTACTACCGTCCCATCACTCTGACCCCCATCACCATGAAGTGCTTTGAGAGACTTGTCATGGCACAGGTGAAAAGCAATCTCCCCCACTCACTGGACCCGCTGCAGTTTGCCTATCACACAAACAAGTCAACTGAGGACGCCATATCCACTGCACTTCACCTTTTCCTCTTACACTTGGACAATAAAGACTCTTATGTTAGATTGCTGTTCGTAGACTTTAGTGCAGTATTCGACACCATCATTCCCCAAAAAAACTGAGCACCTCACTATGCAACTGGATACTGGATTTCCTGTCAGAGAGGCCTCAGTCCATCCAAGTCAGCGACAACGTTTCCATCACCATCAGACTGAGCACAGGAGCTCATCAGGGCCGCGTTCTCAGTCCACTTCTGTTTACACTCCTGACCCACGACTGCACTGCCCTGCACATCTCAAACCACATCATCAAATTTGCCAACAACACGACCGTAGTGGGGCTCATCAGCGTACAGAGATGAGGTTCAGCAGCTGGGTGCCTGATGCAGTGAGAACAACCTGTCGCTGAATGTGGACAAAACCAAGGAAATGATTGTCGACTTCAGGAGAACTCGCCCCACCCACACACCACTCAGCATCCACGGTTCCATGGTTGAGACTGTAAAAAACACCAAGTTCCTGTGAGTTCACATCTCAGACGACCTCACCTGGACCACCAACACCACTTCCATCACCAAAAAAAGCACACCAGCGTCTCCACTTACTGAGACAGCTGAAGCGAGCCAACCTGCCCCCTCCCACCTTCACCATGTTCTACAGGGGCACCATGGAGAGCGTCCTGACCAGCTGCATCTCTGTGTGGTTTGGTAACAGCACTGTTGCGGCTTCAAAGGATTGTCAAAGCAGCTGGCAACATCATCGGTGCGTCTCTCCTGCCGCTGCAGGACATCTTTCACGAACGCTGCATCAGGAGTGCCTTCTGCATCGTGCTCAACCCCTCACATCCCTCATATGGACTCTTTACACTACTCCCATCTGACAGACACTATCGCAGCATCAGGACTCGTACCACCAGAATGCATGATAGCTTTTTCCCACAAGCCATCAGACTCTTAAACACACTTCCTGCCCCCACACTTCCCCCCACACCCACACCTGGGCTGTGGACTAACTGACTCTGTTGCACCTCTGCACTTTACACATCACCATCGCTGTGATGCACATGCTGCTATACAGACTATCTCATTCATGTTGCACTGAAACTGTCTCCGGAAAGATGTAATTCCTTCTCAAATGACTGTTACTACAACACTGCTATAATAATTTTGCACTGCCGCTACTCATTTGCACAACCATTAAACACTGAATGTATATATCACTGGTCACTTTCTAACTGTTTCTACACAATTTTTTTGAAAAATATTGCACAGACCCTGCTTCTCCACTACTGTTAAAATATCTGCAAAACTTAAATGTTAGTCATACTTTTTTAGTTTTATTAATAGACTGGATATAGAATTTTTCATATTGAAACTGTATCTAAGCTCCTGCACATCCAGTGTCAAAGTCAACTTCCACTTTTGTAGGCAATACTGCATCCAAACTGTTGCTTGTTTATTCTATATACCTTATTTGTTCTTTGTTCTTTATTTCCTTTTGCACTGAAAAACTGGAGCCATGTCGTCTCGTCTCTCTGTATATCTGTACAGTATATATCAGAGATGACAATAAAGTTTACTTTGACTTTGATTTTGTATGTGGCATATTGTCAGTGTTGCATAAATGTTACAAAAGGATAAAAGAAACAGAAGATTTGATTGTTTGTGATTTTCTTTTTTTATTTTAAGTTTTGTTTTTCATGGAGCACTTAATATTCACTTGGATACTGAGGATATTGGTGTTGGTGGATTTTGGTGTTCCAGCAGCAAAAGAACAGACATGAAATTAATGGTGGCTGAAAATAAGATAACAGAACAATACAACAGAAAAGGTAAAATAGAATGAATAGGTTGAATTACAACAATTCAGTCAACGTTAAATAATAGTGACATGGCCTCAAAGTACATTTTATGTTGTCCACAATGAAATGTATAATCTATAACAGTGTATGGTATGTTGGATGATGAATATACGTTAAGAAAATAAGTGCACTGACTCTTCATGTATGCCAAGATTGCTGTCATTTTAAAAATATTTGACCCGTGTATTTTTAAAGATCCTCGGTTTAGAGCAGTAGCAAAGCCCCGAGTCATTTCAGCTACGGTTATCTATTTTCCATAATGACTTAAGTAGTAAAATCCCGCAGTACGCTATTCTTCATATGGCAATCATAAAATGTACATAATTTGTATCCTCTGTCAGGCCCCATCAACTCTCGAGCCCCTACGTCATTTCCGTTCGAACGACAGAATCCGTCTTGTCGCGATAGATTACGACTTGCCGACTGCCGGTATAGAATCCACCTTGTCGCGCATATAATTGTTAAAACGTGGTATGTATGGCTTAACAGTTTAAAAATTAATCATCACATCGAAATATGCGTGTGTCGAACTCCTCTCCTTACTACAGGCAACACGTGTTTACCTTAAAAAAGTCCTAAGACTAGTGCTCGGTCACATAATAAAGTCAGCCAAAGTCAAAGTAAACTTTATAGTAATCTCAGCTACTGTATATACCAGTATACAGAGAGACGAGACGACGTGGCTCCAGCTTTACACAGTACAAGAAAAGGCACTTAAAATATACATATAAATAATAAATTAAAAACGAGTTTATAATTAGTTTTGAAATGCCAGCAGTAGAGTTCAATATGAACATTTTGATATATAACCCTATTTAGAGTATCACTTAAGTGAGGTAGGTGATGTGTGCAATATTTCAACAGGTACTAGTATATTTTAAAGGACTAGCTGATAATGAGATCTCATTTTGAAATAATTCTTCATGGTGACAGAATTTAAAGATGTGGTTTTAATTGTGTATTTGTTTTTTTTTAATTGCTCAGTAATTAGCATGTTTTTAATATTACAGATGCATTCTTTAATTCTAACTGATGGTTCTCTGCCAGAAATAATCAGATGCAGCACATGCTGCCGTCTGTTTCATTGCCCGTTTTGTCCTAACTTTAAGCCAGCAAAGCTGAGCAGACTAAAGTGCCACCTAGATGTGCATATAAAAAATGCAGTGTTTTTCCAAAGTATGTTAATGTATTTATTTGAAGTGATAAATTATATTGGACATAAAAAAAGAATATTTTGTTTTTATTTAGGATGATATGCCTTAGATTAGTGGTGTATTCTTCTTTTGGAGAATTTGACACTGGAAAGGTATGGTTATCTTTGCCTCAGAAAACATTATTTTTTATTATATTGTCTGGCTGTTGTACTCAATTAGTTAACAAAGTTAACGAAAATTCCTTACTGTAAGGCATAAGGTTCATGGTTCATGCTCTTCTGCGAGGAGACACTGACCCAGTGTTTAGATTGCCAAGGAGGCCTCTGGAGCCTTCCCAGGTTAGTTTAAACTTGACTTTATGTACATCTGGGTTTGTGTATCAATTTCTGCTTACTGCAATGACATGCAAGGTTTTTTGAAACTTAGTCTAAAGAGGAGTCCATGACAACCCAGGAGGAGACTTTATCTCTGCCACTCTCTGAAGTATGTGTCTATTTTATTCTTAGAACATTTTTTATTAACATTTGTATTATTGCATATTTTATGCTGTTTCAACAAACTGTACTTTGTGTAATCCACTGTAGGAACCAAAAGTAATGACACACCTGAAAACTGCAAGCAAATGGTACCAAGATCACCGTGAACTCTTTGAGTCTCCTGTGGTCCTTCCCAGAATCCTCACAATGGAGGATGGTGATGTCCTTAGATCATTGGAGCAACTTAAAAACACTGTGTGTTACACTGAAGAAGAAAAAGATGCCATTGTCTATCTCTTTTTATTTCAGTTTTCAACGGTTAAGGATATGCATTTGGTTTGAGAAAACACAGCGGACAAGGGCTTAATCACGTTTTGTAGTGTAGTGTAGCTTGTTTAATGTAGTTTCGAGGATCACTGTATGTGTACAGTACATTGTTATTTTATAAATTAGTTATAGTATATGCATCTGTTTTTAGCGAACAAAACTGACAAGGCCTTAATCACTGATTGTAGTTCTGTAAATTGTTGTATATTTTCAAGGATCTCTGTTGTTTGTATATAGTATTTGTTGTAATTTTATAGTATTTGATGTCATTTTTGTTGTCATTTGTTGTCAAATTAGTTAATATATTTAAGTGTTGTTTTATACTGTATTCTGTTGACATTCTGTTGGATCTGAAAAATAAACAGCTCTCCTTTTGCTGGTTTGTGAGAAAAAAAACTTATTTTTATTAAAAACAACATAGTTTGTATATAACTAGAATAGTAGTTTTTCTTGTAGAAATTTAAATGATTTCTCATAGGCTCCTTAGAAAAAACTGTTTAACATAGTAAAAATATTGTATTATGGCAAGTACCAAAGCACAACTATTATATTTATTGCCAAACGTTTATTTAAATTAGGCAATTGTACAACTATTGAAACTTCACATTATATTATTGTCTTCACATTGTAATTAAAAATTGTTTTGTTTTGTTTTTAATAAAAATGACTTCGTCATACGTTTACATAATGTTGAGGTATGTATTAATATGTCCTATATATTGTGTAATACACGGTAAGAAAGTTCAAATTGGCTCTTTTTAGGCACACTTGACTCTAGATCTATGTTGGTACACTGGACTCTAGATAATGTTATTAAAATAATGTTATTATTTCGCACATATCTTGGACAAAACAAATGTTTTGTTAATAACCAATAACGCACAATTTATTCAAAATATTTTTATTAGATTATGACTTAACAGTTTCCGTACAAACATTTAAATGCTGACATTATTAGAGTGCAATATTTCACGGCATAAATATGGCACAAGAAAATAATTGTTAAAAGTACATATTAGCTATAGTCTGATGTCTCACAATAATTACACATACAGTAGCACTATATCTATTTACACACATGTACAACGGTATTGTTCAGGTTTGAGACGGATTCTGTCGTTTTAACGGAAATGACGCAGGGGCTTGAGAGCGGATGGGGCCTGACAGAGGACGCGCGCTCTCAGGCCCCTCCTGCAGCCTGACCCTTCAAGTGGAGCTCCACAGGAAATAACTCACCTCCACAGGAAACATGTGATATCCACACTGTGACACTTCACAGTAAAAGACTCTGCTGTTCGTCTGCAAATCTGAAGTTAAACGAAGCGATGAACATATAAATAATATTGTGTACACTTAATATTTGTGTCAAGTTAAATTTAACGTTATGTTCCTTGGCTAGTTATTTTAGCATATGTTGTCATATAGAACAGGCTTTCCACGAAACACACTGTATTTTTTCTCTTGGTTCTTCGCGGATGCCGCATAATTTTATTAACCGTCCAATAGGTAAGTGTATTCAGTAGGAAGCTCTTTATATATTAGTCCAATATTAGTCCATACACTGTGTGTTGTGTTTTGTTCTTTGTTCCGATTTATGGACATCGGATTATATTTATGGAGGCACCCCCAAAGTGTGTGTGTGTGTGTGTGTGTGTGTGTGTATACAGACCATCTCAAAAAATTAGAATATTTTGAAAAAGTTCAATATTTTTTATCACTCATTTCAGAAAGTGAAACTCATATATTATATTGATTCATTACACATAGAGTGAAATATTTCAAGCCTTTATTTCTTGTAATGTTGATGATTATGGCTTACAGATAATGAAAACCCAAGATTCAGTGTCTCGGAAAATTAGAATATTGTGAAATAGTTCAATATTGGAAAGTCATGGTGTCACAGTGAAAAAGCATGGTAGGAAAAGGTACACAGCAACAGCGATAACCACAGGATTGTCAAGCAAATTCCATTCAAGAATTTGGGGGAACTTCACAAGGAGTGGACTGAGGCTGGAGTCAGCGCATCAAGAGCAACTATGCATAGACGAATCCTAGACATGGGCTACAAATGTTGAATTCCTCGTGTCAACTCTCCTGAACCAGAGACGACGTCAGAAGCGTCTTACCTGGGCTTAGGAGAAAAAGAACTGGACTGTTCCTCTTTTCAGATGAAAGTAAATTTTGCATGTCATTTGGAAATCAAGGTCCCAGAGTCTGAAGGAAGAGTGGAGAGGCACAGAATCCATGTTGCTTGAGGTCCAGTGTGAAGTTTCCACAGTCAGTGATGATTTGGGGTGCCATGTCATCTGCTGGTGTTGGTCCACTGTGTTTTTTGAAGTCAACACAGCCATCTACCGAGTAATTTTAGAGCACTTCATGCTTCCTTCTGCTGACAAGCATTATGGAGATTCTGATTTCATTTTCCAGCAGGACTTGGCACCTGCCCATACTGCCGAAGGTACCAAAAGCTGGTTGAATGACCATGGTGTTACTGTGCTTGATTGGCCAGCAAACTCGCCTGACCTGAACCCCATGGAGAATGTATGAAACAAACATACTGTTCAGAAGCCTGACATTTCTGTTTTTTAATTGATCTCAGACATCCCAACCTGCAAAAACTCAGGAAGGACCGGGATATTTTGTTCAATTTGCGGGCATCAGGGAGCCGCTATAGATATGCGGGGACTCCCGGAACTTCCGGGAAACTTGGGATGTCTGTGATCTTATGTAATATTCTAATTTTCTGAGACACTGAATTTAGAGTTTTGATTATCTGTAAGCCATAATCATCAAACTTACAAGAAATAAAGGCTTGAAATATTTCACTCTATGTGTAATGAATCTATATAATATGAGTTTCACTTTCTGAAATGAGTGACAAAAAATATTGAACTTTTTCACGATATTCTAATTTTTTGAGATGGTCTATATATATATAGTTAAAAGGAAGGAAGCTGACGCACACCGAATAAGCTTAGCGAGGTGCTGGCGATACCCGATAGACCGCACACTTTTGTCCTGACAGTGGAAGTCTGCACCGGAAGTGACTCCACAGTGGAGGTCTGCAGCCAGATGCTGTTGTGCCGCTGTTTGGATTTCTTCATGTCGACCAACACATTGGCGTCATAAATAGCTGTTTTCATGCGATAATCTTTCCAAAAATTGATGCTAGATACTCTTTTCTCGGAAGCGAGACTGTATCAGTGCCATAACGTCTTACTGCTAGCGGATATTTTTCTTCGGTGAGACTGCAAATATTTCTAGCCATCAAAAGTACTTCCCTTTACTGACCAGCCATTCGAAACATTTGTGATTTAGCAAACTTCAGTAAGTTAGCCTAGATGGTAAGGTAATCGCTTAAGCGGTTGTCATACAAACAAGACACGTTTTAAACAATAAGAATGGTACTTGCTACTATATAGTAAAAATCCGAATACTTCCTAACTAGAAGTACTTATGTTACCACAAATCGGTAGATTGTGTTGTTGATAACTGCAGTTAATGTTAGCTAACTTAACTTAGCTAGAAAATGCTCTTAATCATCACGCATAGACGTCTTCACTGACCGTTGCTGATACAGCATTTAACTCTGAGGTTTTCAGATTTTATATCTACAAATCGAAATAACTAACGTTAACGCGATTTGACTTTTGTGGGTAGTTTGATGACCTAATTAATATCATTGGTTTGCATTTTCAGCTATGTTGGTTTTCCTGTATAGTTATTCCGTGTTTGAATATGGTGCTTTGACGCTGCTTTAGTGCGGTTGCTTTTTGGTCAGATGGAGGGAGATGACTGCGAGCTTTCCTCAGAGCGCTCTCAGTCGCAGCGAGGAAGTGTTGCTTCTTCAGTCCACCGTGGTTAGTACTGTTTTTTTTACTTACTTAACAACTAGTTAAATCCAGTTTTTAGGAGGATGTGAAAAATGCTGTTTGTCTGTGTCTCCAGCCCAGGACGTGCTTGTGTACTTGATGGGTGATAGCGCTGTACACTTGTCACTGGAGAGCGTTGGGTGTGTGAGCGTACAAGAACTCGGCCGCGGCGTCCGGGAGGCCCTCAAAATTCCAGACTCCGTTCAAGATGCGTTTTCTTTTTGGCTCTGTTCCCCTTTACTAGGTAATGAAACTATACTGATGGTTTAATGTCATTAATGCATTGCTGCTCGGTGCTCAGCCACACTGGACATAATTTCATTTTTTTCCCAGTTTATACTAGGTCAGATAGCCACTGTGTCCTCTGTGATAATACACGGACCTGCTTTAAACAGTCGTCACGAAGCCAGGGAATACTTCCTTTACTGTCTATACAATCACTTTGAAATGACAGTTTGCACATATTTGGAATATGAAGTATAAGTACAAATGGTGAAACTGCTAGTCAGTGGTTGTAAGAAGAATACATTTGTGCTGTTTGTGCAAAGTGCTTATGGACCCCTCTTGTAATCGTTTCTTCTTCTTCTTCTTCTTCTTCTTCTTCTTCTTATTTTCTCTGCTAGAATTTGGGCAAGAAACATTGTTTTAACCTCTAGGGCTCTCTAAGGAATGCTACGGAAACGTATGCTGTCTGATTCAGTGCGGCACCACTGAACCACACAACACGCAGTGACGTCACAATCACCAGATCTTCAATCTTAGAATTGAGTTGTGTTTCCTAAAAATGTGACCGTAAACGAATTAATTCATATGGCAAGTTATTTTTTCGTTTCATGGTCGGACACTTAAAATTCTTTTTTACATGGCCATGCTTTACAATTCTTCAAGCAGTGGACAGAGAGCACGCGTTGTGAAATGTGCCACGCAAACCACCCAAAAAAGCAGACAAAAAACAACTAATCCTACTTACCTGGGAAAATTGTAGTTACTTAATGCAAGCGTTTACAGTTCTCCTTTGCTGTCTTCTGCCCGAGTTCAGTCGCGATACACACACACGAAAGCGTCTGGGATTTCATTCCACCTCAGCTTTAAACTATTTCATTGGATTTGCATTGCATTTCCTACAAACATATCTGTCAGCCGACTGTGTAGTTTAGCTTTGTCCCAAAGAATGTCCGATATGGGAAGAGATTCCCAAAAGATGTTCTGTCACATGAATTTCTGCCCTATAACTACTCATATAATAATCATTTATAAAATTTTATAAAATCATTAAAAAAATTATAAAATAAAACTCACTGCTTAGTATTTTAATTATCTTGAAAATAAATAAAATAAAATCATTATATTACAAAGGTTAAACATGAAATTGCAATAACTGAAATCAGAAATAATTAATGAACAAGTTTGGTATAGGGAAATACTGTATAAAATAGTATGTAAACAGTTAGAAGTTTCTTTATCACTTTTTACTTTATTTCATATTTTCTACTTTCTAGCTCATCAAGTTTTGCTATAAAGTGATGTCTGACCTCTAGGGGCACAAAAATGCTACATAAATTTATGCAGTCTGGTTCTCAGACTGCTTTCTTTGACACTTACTGCATCAGCTGCTTTTGAGACTTTTGCTATATTTTAAAGTTTTATTGAAATTTATATTTAAGTTTACACTTATGTTCTAAAAACCTAATAAAATTCTGCTTGATAAATGCTCTAAATCTTTTATCTAAATATTTATTTAACAGTTTTTAACATTACCTGTTTTATTTAATAATTGGTTTATACATTTTTTTTTAATTTAAAGACAGTATAGTGCTGTATTAGTGCAGTGCACAAAATGAACATCCAAGAGACAGTTTGAGTCAGTGTTCAATAAATTTGTGTATCTGTTGTTATTATTAGTGTTACATTTCATCCTGCAAATAGAGGCTGACCCTGACTTGTAAACTTTGGCATTGGCTATAGAAAAACCGTTATTGGTCGACCTCTTGTCTTTATGAAGTTAAATGTCTCCTCAATGTCCTTGGTACTGTAGATTCAAAAATCTCTATTTGTCACATGTATAATTATACAGTATTATACAATTATAAAAGTACAAAATGCAGTGAAATGTATCCTGAACCACTCTTTGTTTGGTCAGTTACTACTATGTTGTAACAAAGCTTCTTGGTAAGAAATCTCATACCATTGGAAAGCCTGTTTATTTCCATTTCAAATGGTGCCACATTTCTAAAGAAAATGTACTTGTCTGATGAGCAGCAGAGTTGAGTATGTGGGTTGCATCCATGAAAAACTTGCCACATCTTTTCTGGCCATGTCAAACAGCTTATTCTGCATCAGCTGCTTTTTAAGACCTTTGCTTGGACCCCTCTATTTTCCGATTGCTATATTTGATTTTTAAGTTGGTCTTCAATTATTTTTATGCTCCTTTTCCAGAACTGCAGCTCAAACCAAAACATCAGCCCTATAAACTGTGCAGGCAGTGGCAAGATCTACTCTACCGTTTTACTGAAGCCACTGCAGAGGACATCTCTCTAGGTGTGTGTGGCACGTCAAGTGGTATGCAGAAGTTTGAATAGTGAAAATGTCTGTTGCTATGAATACCTAAGTGAGCATAAGATGAACCGATTTACAGAAAGGAATAAAGTTAAAGTCACATTCATTTCCAGTATTTTATGCAAGACCTAATTTAGTTTTGTACTGTTGTAGAGGAGAACAATTATAGTAATCTCATGCCAAAGTTTGGATCTCATAAGGATTTTTATATTCATCAGTGTAGGGCTGCACGATTAATCGAATGTCGATTCATCATCTCGTTTGTAATTTATGGCGATTCACACTCAGCCCTCTTGGTGGCGGTAATGCGCTTTTTTTTGCCAACCGGTATAAAACCCTACTGAGACAGAAGATCAAAATGAACACCAATGCGGAGAAAACCTCAAAATGTTGATAAGCTAGCGTTCTTCAGCAAAAACCTATAAGTGCTGTAGTTGACTGAGTGCCCAGAAACACAAGTGCAAAAAAATGAAAAGAATATTCGTGAATGAGGCCCAGTGTTTGCAAGATGAACCAAGAACCTGGCAGAATTAGAAGCCTTTTGTTAGGACGAGTGGGCGAAATAAAAACCAAGAACTGAAAGTCGACTCCAAAAAATCATTCACAAGTTGTGATACAAAGTGTGTGTTACTAAGACCTGATTGAGTCAGGAGCCTAAACTTTTGCTTCAGGCATATTTCTGTTTTGTACTTGTGAAACATGGAAATATAAATGTAATCCTGCATAAAATGCTGAAAAGAAATGTCATTTTTAACTGTGTGCCTTTAAATGATCAGTTCATCTTTTGCTCAGTTACAGTATATATTCACACTATAACATTTTAAGCAAGAGTGCCCAACCTTTAGTATGCCAAAATATTTTTGAGAGTATATGTTTATAGGTATTTATTTATTTGAAAGTACATTTATTAATTGAGCAAGGTTTATCATTGCACACATTCACTGTGAACTGCTGACACATTTAGACTTGTTCTTATGGTTCTAGATGAGCCATGTCTTCAATTCAGAAGGAATGTTTTTTATCCCAGGTCAAAAGAAAATCAGGTAGAGATTCTAGAGTCACAGTAATATTTATCTTAATCATTTATTCAAACTTGGTTTGTTCAGACTTTGTTACTTCTCCCCTGTAACTTGCAGATTGAAGATGAAGGGAGCTTGAAACTTCTCTATGATGAAGCCAAATTGAATATTCTGGAAGAACGTTATCCCTGTGACCCTGAGCATTGGATCAGACTGGGAGCTTTGTCCTGTGCCATAGAGTGTGGTCTAGGGCTTAAGGACCAACAATTTATATCAGTCATCAGGTACCCCATGCTAAACTAGTGTCTGAAAATTTTACCTGGGAATTTGAGGCTTTTCTTTCTAGACCAAAATGTAATTTTTCTAGTGTACAAGCAAGTTCACCAAAAGTGTGTTAAATGTCTGCCTTTTCCAGGTTTTTTAAACGCATGCTTTTGGCAGTATTCCAAAGCATAACAAACCTAATTTAATTGATTAGTTAATTAACAGCATAGGATCTTGTGTGCTGATACAGAAAATGCCAAATCAATGTATGTCAGTGGACTGCGAGGAACAGAATGGGGAACCATTGTGTTGAATGTTTTCACTGTATTTTAATTAAAAATTTTGACATTTCCATCTTCTTGTAACAGAGAGAAGAAATTGTCTTCCTTTTTGCCAGCACACATAGTGCTGGGTGGTGGGGGTTTTTTCTCAACCTTAAGGGTGAGATCAGGGCGGCAGGCTGAGCTGGAGCAGCGCCTACTAAAGGAGTATCAAACGCTGAGTTCCAATCAGGAGTCCATTGTACTGCTTCGACAGTACCTCAACACATGCCACACTCTGCCTTACTATGGGTCTGTGAAGATATCCCATAAACATATTTACATGCCAATGATAAATGTCCAGTACAGGAAATTAAATTGTCGTGTTTGAGTTTGAAACAAAAATACTTTATGGATATCTACTAAGTTATTTTAGTTACAGTGTTTGGTTTACAGTGTGTGTTTTTTCTCTGCAAGTTGTGCATTCTTCATTGGTGAGATAGATAAGCCTGCTCAGGGTATTCTGCACCGAGGAGGACGGAAGGCTGTAACTGTTGGGATTAGCCTGGAGGGAGTTTATGTCATGGACATGAAAGAAAAGGTGTGTAAGTCTTTCAGTCTGTAAGGGCTGCTCTTATTTTCCAACATACTACCTGACATATAAAATGTTAAGTCATATCAGCTTAGTTAGTTCAATTCAGTTCAATTGTATTTATATAGTGCTCTTAAATACAGTCATTATTACAAAGCGCTTTACATATAACCGGCCTGAACCCCAACAAGCAAGCCTGAGTGCCAAGGAAAAACTCCCTCTAGTAGAAAGAAACCTTGAGAGGAACCAAGACTTGGAAGGGGACCCCATCCTCCTCTGGGCGCCCGGGGTGTATAAACATTTAAGACACAAGTAAACATTAATTCAAGGTTAATTGTAAAATAATCACTTTTAAAGAAGTGAAGATATAAAAATAGGCCAAGGAATTCCCAAGTTGCTGCTAGGGCAGCTTGCTTAGATCCACTCAGCAACATTAAGTTAAAATTAGTTCAGTATTAAACTGGTAATTCAGTTCAAGTCTACATGGTCTGAAAAATCCCAGCTGGTTTAAGATGATGAGCTCTCCATAGAGTCCCGGTGAGGGTTCAGCCGGTCAAGCGACAGCTCGAGAACAGCTCAGAAAGAAAGAAGAAGAAAGAAAAGAGAGTTAGTGCCCTACACCTAACCTCCAGCAGTAATAAAGTAACTATGGCAGTATGGCTGCATTCTGGACTACCTGGAGTTTATTTAATGACCTGTTTGGACGACTGGCGAATAAGACATTACAGTAATCAAGCCTGGAGGTAATAAACGCATGAACCAATTTCTCTGCATCTTGGAAGGATAGCACGTTTCTTAGTTTGGCAATATTACAGAGTTGAAAGAAGGTAATGCGACTAATGTTAGAAGCATTTACATCAAATGAAAGATTGGAGTCTAGAGGAACACCAAGGTTTTTGAACACTACTTGGTGCAGAGGATAATCCATCAAGATTGACTATGATGTCAGATAGTTGACTTCTGGTGGCTTTAGTACCAGTAAGAAGAACCTCAGTCTTGTCTAGATTTAACTGGAAGAAGGTGTCCGACATCCACTTTTTGATGTCAATTAAACATTCTTCCATTTTCTGAAGTTGCTTTCTGTCTTCTGGCTTGGCTAAGATATATATAATTGTGTATCGTCCGCAAAACAGTGAAAACTAATTCCATGTTTACAAATAACTGAGCCTAAAGGTAACGTATAGTGAAAATAGCA
Source organism: Distichodus sexfasciatus (assembly GCA_032718565.1). Lineage (NCBI taxonomy): Eukaryota > Metazoa > Chordata > Actinopteri > Characiformes > Distichodontidae > Distichodus > Distichodus sexfasciatus. The sequence goes on from JAVGVS010000106.1 coordinate 1,345,883, forward strand.
AGGGACCTAAAACTGATCCTTGTGGTACTCCATATTTCACCTAGACGTGTTCTGAGGAATCACTATTTATATTCACATACTGATAGCGGTCTGAAAGATAAGATTTGAACCAAGAGAGGGCCACTCCCCTGATACCAACAGACTGTTCAAGTCTGTCTAGGAGAATGGTATGATCTATACTATCAAACGCAGCACATAGATCAAGCAGCACTAGGAGCGAGGCACAACCCTGATCAGCAGATAGGAGGAGATCATTCACTACTTTCAGCAGAGCAGTCTCTGTGCTATGGTTGGCTCTAAACCCAGACTGAAATATTTCGTAAATCTGATTCTCCTGCAAAAATGAGGTTAGTTGACTAGCTACAACTTTTTCTATTATTTTGGAGATAAATGGAAGATTATATATTGCTCTATAGTTTAACATTTCCAAGGGATCCAAGTTGGGCTTCTACAACAAAGGTTTAATTACTGCTAATATAAGAGATTTGGGTAGATGACCAATGCTAATAGAGGAGTTAACTATTGCTAGTAGAGGTTTAATCAGGAATCATCTCTTTGAGTAACCTTGTCGGAACAGGGTCTAACATATAAGTAGATGAATTTGAGGATAGGATTAAGGGCATTAGGTCTGACTAGTCAACCAGAGTAAATGATTCCAATAAGATGACTGCAGTATTAGTACTTGCCATGTCAAGGCCAGCCACTGTAATTATTTGAGTATTCAGAATATTCTGTCTAATTGAAGAATTTTTTTTGGTCAGGAAAGTTCATAAAGTCGTTACTAGAAAAGCTGCTATGTTCATTGGAGTACGGGCAGCACCCTTCCGCGAGGGGTAGATACCATCCCGACTCAAAAGACCAGACTTTCCCTCAAAATTGGACCAATTATCTGCAAAACCTATGCTATTTTCAGAGCACCACTTTGACAGCCAGCAGCTCAGCGACCAAAGTTCAGCTACACGTTTAAAGGGAATAGCTTTTTTGTGTAAATGAATGTGTTTTAACATAATGCAATGCAAAGTCATGTACGTAGGGCCACACCTAGTGAATATAGACAGATAGATGTCTTCTAAAAATGTGGCATTGTCCCCTGGACCTACCACCCAGTCCTACTGTAGGTTTATCATTGTTCACCTGGACACTGGAGATTCACTTTACTGAAGAGTTCTGTTTAAATCCTGATCTCATACACCTTTTTAATCATACCAAGTTATTTTGACTGGCTGTTACAATTGGGGAGATTAATTTCTATGGAATGGTAGCTGTCCAGGAGCAGGCTTGGTAGCCACTGGCTTGGTGCAAAATGCAACTTCATTATATTTTGATTTCTGATCTCTCTCAGCATGTGCTCCTGGGGCTCCGCTTCAGTGAGCTCTCTTGGGACCACAGCTACCCAGAGTCAGATGGAGACTTCCACATACTATGGCTGGAGTTTGATGGCGAGGAGGCTGGCACACCAGTTAACAAATTACTGAAGATTTATTCTAAACAGGTAGGGTACATAACTACTTCCAATTTGTCATTGTCTATTATGTGTCTATTTTTTTAGTATATGTGCATTGTCTATTTAAAAACAAACTGATTATTTCTCATTTCTCCTGCTTTTTGGGAGGGCGTCTTTGATATGTGAATTGTGTTTTGTGTCCCAGGCTGAGCTGATGAGTGGCTTGATTGAGTTTTGTGTGGAGCTGTGTTGTACAGGGGAATCAACTGCTGCGTCTGCCGCTGGGACTGACAGTGAGACAAGGTTTTCCCAGGCACAAGGCGGACAGGAGGACGGCAATGAGAGGACACAGGAGCGGCGGCAAGGCAGGCTGCACCGGCAGAGCAGTGTGGTCTGCAGTCGTGTGCACACTCTGAACACCATTAGTTACGTGGATGATGGTAAGTGCTTATGTAGAAAACAATTAAGAAATATAGTATTCAACTTAACATTAAACCACATTACCATTTTGACCATTCTAAGCACCACATTCAGCTCAACAAAGCTAATGATAATTTTAGGAATGATCTGGCAGCGCACTTCCTTTTTGGCTTGGCCCAGACAGTGTAAGTAAAACATAAAAATGTAGGAAACATTTCTGGGGTTTGAAATGAATCTCAGTTTAATATTGGGTCAGGCTTTGGTGAACCATTGAGATGTAACCCAAGATACTGTAAGTTACCCATAGCTGTTCTACTAAACACTGAACAATTGGGCATTTAAAGTAAGGGCAACTGTTATAGTTGCGACCAGTCAAGTTAGTTTTTGTTGAGTTTACCACAACTTTGCTTTGCTGTTTCTGTAAAGTGTTTGAGTTTTAGAAGTTATACCTATCTTTAAATATCACTTTAAATAAAAGTTTATAATAAACCATAACTGCATTTAAGTCTTGGCTTAACAGTATAGATTTAATGAGGTTGAATGAAGTATAATCCCATTTGGTGCAGCTAACTATAAGACTTATCGGTTTCCTACACAGTATGGAAAAGTGTGGAATTTGATTTGAGCAATTTCCAGGTCTGCCCAGGGTTGGTCTCCACCTTGCGCCCATAGTTAACTGGCAGGAGGATGGGCTCTGGTCCCCGCGACCCCGACAGGCATTAAGCAGTTCAGATAATAAATGAATGAATGAATGAATTTCCAGGTTTGAATAAGTATGGAAAACGGGTAATAGGGTATGGAGAAATACTTGTGTTTTCAGACTTTTGCTGCTACATTGCTCTAAAATGTAGCCTACAATTTAGCTCAAATGTTGCCGTTGAGTCCAGTGGAGCCTGGTATGTTGGCGTGGGTCCTCAATTCACCACAAAGTAGATTCCATAGAGTTAAAAAATGTAGGCTACTTCATTTTTACTTTTGATTTTGAAAAGTTAATATTCAATAAATATACATTGTTATTTGATCATCTCGATACTGTAATAAAAAAAATGTCTGAAGTGGGATCTTAAGTGAGAAGTCTCCCAGCAGTGAATGATTTTATGTTGGCTACGCCAATGACTAACATAAAGTCAGAGCAGTTCTATATTTTGTCATGTTTGAATAACTTCAGCACCTGTGACGTAACATTGCATTGCAAGCTTAAGCAATCCTGAATAAAATGCTGTGCATTGAACTTATCTAGGTTAGGTTTAATTGATTTGTAAGTGGTAGAGTAGTAGTATTTGTGTGGTGAGGTCAGTGTCTATTTATATCTTTATAATTTATTTTTCAGGTAAAGAAATCAAGCGACTGAAGCCAAAGAGAGCAGCCTCTTTTTTCACTAGACAAGCGCCTCCTACGTACTCCACTGTTCAAGTTGCTGACAGTTTGGAGCAGGGCTGAATCCCAACATGCTTAATGCCTCTTTTAGCCCAGAGACCAAATATTTGTCTGCCATTTATACCTGAATGGACAAAGGATGGACCAAGATTGTTTTAAAAAAAATTACTGATTGTTTATTAGTAATCGATGAATATTAGTTATCACTGACTATTGATAATGTACACAGTTTTGCTATAACAAGCTTAAGTTAGACTTTTGTGATTCCTTACATTAAAAACACCATCTACATTGTTTCTACCTTGTTGGCTGTTCAAAATGGTTTTGATTGAGAAACTATGCAACTATGTAAACCCATCCAACCAAATCCAGAGTTTGACAGCAGAGCTAAAGGGTCCAGTACTGTGTAGAATGAACTATAATTACTAAACCTCTACCATCTGCCTCAAAGAAAAGCAGTGCCTCCAACCTGTCCTGCTGCTATTTATTTTCTGTTGTGTCTTAGAAATACAGTGTTGACAGTACAACAAGAATACTTATCTGGCATTGCAGTGGCCTAGCAGGTGATTTATTTTTAGGTGCAGACGTCGTTCCAAAAAAGTATGGCAGAACTATCAGCAAAAATGAAAGTCCTGGCTGCGTGCACTAGGGCAGCGGTTATCAACTGATGGTCCACAGCGGCATTGCAGGTGGTCCTTGACATGCAATCCACTTTCACTACTGAAATCACTTTTTAAGAATTATTGATTTATTTTTCCAAAGCATTTTCAGTTTTTGACAGCTTCATGAATAATAAATTTAATGCAAACATCTAAAAAATAAGAATAAAATCCCACACCCAACCCCCAGACCAATACGCAGACACAGAGTGGGTCGTAGACTACTGCTTAGACTGAATGGTGGTTCCTGGGACAGGATCAGTTAAAAACCCCTGCACTATGGCATCGTATGGCAGTATGGCAAAGTACTCCTCTGTTTAACTGCCTAGTATAAACAACTGAAGCACTAAACGCTCATCTGAATGGCAGCCAACAGAGAACTTCACTAGTTCTTGTTTAAGACTTTTCAGACAGGACAGGGTAAATTGTAGGATGTCTGGCTGTTTGCTTCTAAATAAAGTGTCAAGATGATAAACCAGGGCGGCACTGCACATTGTGATTTTAGGCTGTGTATACTTTGGATTGCATGGTGCGTTGGAATATGTATAGCTTGAATGTGTTTCATTCCATCATTCATACAGACGAGTTTCTCTATGAAACGACAACACAGTAATATTGATAAGAGTCAAGTTTATTTACATGCTTGTATGGTTTATTTAAGATGGGTGCCTACAGTTCATAGAATGTGCACGTTTATTTATTAAGAAACAGTTATACATTATTCCACATTTTATATTTAAGTACCAGAAGAGGCTAATTCTTTTTAGTTGTGTATAAGTGCTCAGGATAGACAAGATGTTAAGTAGCCGACCTGGTGTTTTTAATTTGAATTTATTTTCCTTTGAGCTATGCTTTTTTGCAAGCTGTTTATAAACCTTTATAGTCAGCTTGCTCTGGAGTCGAGGCAGAATCTACTGCAAATTTTGTTTAATGTTTAGTTGAGAATATTCCTTTTCTCCTTCAGATATATTTACTTACTGTTAAATTGTATAGTTAACTTATGGTTAAAATTTTATGATGACCAATAGGAAGTGCCTTTTGTATTTACAATTCATCTGTTACATGTAGATTTTGCCTGAAGCTATTTATGTTTTCTAGTTAATTTGAGAAATTTGCAGTTGATTTATGGACACAGTATAAATCAGACTGAATGACACTAAGGATTCTGTAAATTTGCTATAGGTTGTAACTGGATTTTTAAGATGTTTGACTACATGGATTGTCAGTTATCAGTATTTTGGGAGTTAATCCCCTAAAGTATACATGAAGACCTTTGTGACCTGATGTATGTGCACGACCAGATACTTGTAAAGAGACTTATTGCTTATATTTACAATATGCAATGTTAACGTTTTATTTATGGTTTGTACTCATGTTTTGACCTACATATAACTATATACATTTTACAATCATCGTTCGCGTTTAAATAAATGCCTGCTTTTTGCCGAAACTCTTATTTCTTAGTTTTTGTTATTAGTCGATTAACAAGAAATAACAACTTAGACCTTTAAAACTACTTAAGTGACCATGGCGGATGACGGTAGCATTTTTATTTAAGTGATGTTGAATGAATGAATGAAATCCAAGCGTTGGTGGCGAGGACCTTTATTTTAAAAGACTGACATTGTGGACATTTTCACCGTTCCAGGAACTAGCTTAATCGGGGTAGCAGCTAGTCGGCGGAGAATTTATCGTCTTGTACTAATTGATGAGAGGAATTCTCTAAAAAAAAAATAGGCCGACCGACGAAATGGACGCGGACCAAGGATCTTACTTATCTGTATTCCCGCCTGACAGTGACACAGCACCTAAACGGCGAGTTCATAGTATGTTGAAGCTCTATTATGGGCTAAATGAAGACGGAAAACCCACAGAACAAGCCGAATCGCTGGATCCGTGGGACATCAATGGGACAAATTTTGATCCAGAAATTTACCTGAACAAGGTACCATTTAGAATAAAGTCCATTAACTAAGATGAGGTGTACTAAAACGTATTAACAATCAGTTATTGCTGTTAAGTGTAAAACACGTTGTCACAACCACAGAAGATTTTAATCCCGGTTTAAAATTTTGCGCTCGTTGAATAACTGGCTAGTGAATGTATTTGAATATGCAGTTGTTTTATTTACGTGTTTGTTTGGCTTTTTTCCCCATTATTATTGTAGGGTCATAAAATCACAAACGCTACAGTATTGTTTGCCAACATATGTTAGCAGTGCTGCTGTCAGACATCCCTCCACTGTAATGATGTGATCTTGTGTTGTTGCTGTAGTTGAGGAAGGAATGTTCTCTGGCGGAGCTGATGGACCAGGAGACGTGTATGGTAAAACAGATTCGATCTCTGGACAGCGATATGCAGACACTAGTGTATGAAAATTACAATAAATTCATTTCTGCCACAGGTCAGTAAAGCAGTTAAAAACAATTATGGTATTTAATTCTTTTGGTTTCTTTTCTCTCCGAGTATGCCATTAATTATCTACCTCGACAGTGATCATTATAAGATATACAGAAATATATTGTACTCAAAGTGCTACTGTTGCTTGATTTTGTCAGATACTATCAGGAAAATGAAGAACGACTTTAAGAAAATGGAAGATGAGATGGACTGTCTGTCTGCCAACATGGCTGCCATTACTGAGTTTAGTGCACGTATTAGCGGAACCCTGCAGGACCAACATGCCCAGATCACCAAACTATCAGGCAGGGAGATCATAATATCTCGTGTTGTCAAGCTCATTATTGTTAAGATCTCTTACTGGGATCACTGTAAGATTACTTTTGAATAGTTGTAGTGAACATTTTGTATATCAGTAAATTCATTCTTTTTTTTGTTTTGTTCATTCTTTTTTTCTCATATTGCACAGGGGTTCACTCCTTGTTGCGTAAGTTACAGTTCCTATTTGAGTTACCAGCACGGCTGACAAAATGTTTAGAGCTGCAAGCATATGGCCAGGCAGTCAGTTCCCATCGACGGGCACGTTCTGTACTGCAGCAGTACAGCCACATGCCTTCCTTCAGAGGCATCCAGGATGATTGTCATGTCATCATGGACCAACTTGCCCAGCAGCTGCGTCTAAAGTTCAGGTTTGGTTAAATATTATGACAGGATTCATGTCTAAGATTTTTTTTAAAACAACGATACTGTTAACTTATGATGGCTTTTATCTTGTGTACATATTGTAAGTTGCCATACTTATGACATGCCCATGAGTGTTTGAGAACTAACCTAGCTATGTTTACAGGGATGGAGGCTCAAGTGCAAAGGAACTGTCAATGTGCGTTGAGCTCCTTCTGCAGCTGGATGAGCCAGCTGAAGAACTTTGTGACAAATTTCTAAGCCATGCTCAGACCAGGCTGGAGGCAGATCTCCAGGGGTTAGAGATGGAGTTACGAGACTCCGCAGTCAGAGACATTTGTGGAGACTTTTCCATTCAGCAAGGCTCTGGCATGAATCACTTCTCTTCTGAATCCTTAATGTCCAGCTCTGTCCTCTACCCTTCCGCCAGGACAGACATTCTAGAGTTTATTGATATAGGATGTAATGAGTTCGTCAGTAATCTGTGTCTGGTCATTGCATCCTATCAGGAGTTGTTTGTCAACCATACACAAGAGAGACAACTACCTGCGAAAAATATACCCCAGATGGCTAATAGCAAGTTGCTTGTATTTGTGGATAACTTAGCAGACAGGTACTTTTCCCTAGTGGAGCAACGGATACAGGAGGAAAAAGGGGTGGGAGATAATTCTCTATTAGTCCGAGCTCTAGACCGCTTTCACCGCAGACTCCAGGCTGTATCAAAACTGCTTCCTGGATCAGCTGTGCCTACCAGAGGAACAGAGATTGTCATTCAGGCAGCTAGGGAACGAATCAAACAGTACCTCTCTGCTTTACAGAACTTTTACTTGGACAGTCTCACTGATGTGAGACAGGCCCTTGCTGCTCCTCGCCTAACAGTGGGTGGAGCCAGTGCAGTTGGAGGTGGAGCTCTTGGAGGTGGCATTCCCGTTGGCAAAGATGCTTCACCCAGTCTTCCAGAGCTCCTTACCTCCTTGTCCAACTCCATTCTGAATCAGATCAAGTCAGTGTTGACCTCAGTACATCTGTTCACTGCAAAAGATATTACCTTTTCCAACAAACCATATTTCAAGGTAAAAATAAGATTTTCACATTCAGTATTACCTGTAGAGGTCCCTTGACTATGTCATTAATATCTACTGTATGCCCCAGACCAAAAAATGGATCAAACCCAAAAATGGCATATCTTGAGCCTTTAACAAAACATGGTCTTAACAACTATTTATTGGTCTAAATTATTGTTGTCTGTAGGGTTAAAAACATGTCTCTGACTAAGCCAAAACCTGAATCATATGGACCTCTTCTGAAGACACATTTCGGTCTTCAAAGTGGGAGTAGGAGCAAAGTATTATTGAAAAGTAACATGGCATTTCTTATTTATTAACAGATTTAAGTGTTTTGCTTGCCCTCCAAAACAGTGATGAGAAAATGTGGACACAGATCTCAGGAATGATTTTTAACGTTTTTGGTCATAATTTGATCAGTCATTTGTTAAGACCATAAAATCATACTATTTCATAATGGTTGGGTTTGGTCCCAGTAGTGTGTGTGCATGTGTACATACATACTGTATGTAGTTTTGATTTAGATTACATAGTTTTAAAACTTTCTTTTCTACCTGTGTATGTGGTCTTTTCAGGGGGAGTTTTGTAGTCAGGGAGTGAGAGAAGGGCTGGTGGTGGGCTTCATCAGGTTTGTCTGCCAGTCATCTCGCCAGTTCTGTGACAGTACCGGGGATCGAGGCCCCACTCCCCCAGTCCTCCTCTTGCTGCTGTCACGGCTGTGCCTGGACTATGAGACATCCACCATCTCTTACATCCTTACCCTTGCAGATGAGCAATTCCTTGTTCAGGTATACGCTTTCTGTAATATAAACATTTTACTGGTGTAAAATTACATTATGGCCACCAGCTTAATGTGATTATTTACATGCCAATAAAATAGCTATGGATTTACTCTAAACTGGTCATGTAACATCTATTGCCAGGACAATAGACACACAGTGTCTAGACTGCATGGAGATTGGGCATTTGTAAGACAGGGATTTGAATCTATACTTATACAGTGGTCCAATAAGGAAAAAACAGAGTGTAGGGCAGAACAAGACTCAAGTGTGAACAAAGTTAACTTATCTGATGTGAATTAAGGGAAAGGGCTATTTTGGTATAAATTGCAATGAACTTGGTATAAATTGCAGTGATGGTCAAGGGTTTCCTTTTTCACTGCAGTTCATCAGTGCCTTTTATGTACGGGCTGCTGATACACAGTAGCCCTTCTGTTGTGTCATACCAGATTGGATGGCTACCATTGACTAGTCTTACTGGTGAGCTTTTGGTTCCCAACAGCGTGTCAGAATTTTTTAACTGCTAAAAGGTACATGTTAAAGGTTTTAACCTGGCACCTAATTTTCACCTTCTGATGTTGCCGTGGCACCTAAGTTTCTCCAGGCTCAGTCCAATCCAGCTTTTGGGGGATATTAAGGAACAAGAAGTGGGAAGTAAAGGATTTGCTTGTAATATCCTGTTACCAATTACTAAAGTACATGTTTAGCTCTTATAAATGTTTGTTTGCTGGTATGTATGCTAGGCTTACATTATCCTCTAGAATCGACACACAATTTTTGATTGGTTTGATTTTTGTCCAAAAAGCACCACTCTCCAGTGACTGCAGTAACAACTCTGTGTGCAGAGGCCAGAGAAGCTGCTCAAAAACTGCTCAACCATTATGTGAAGGTACTGGTACCACTGCTTCTATCTTTCATCATACATGGTACAACACAAGATTCTTTTGCACTTGCCTTTCTCTTTACCCGTTGTTTTTTTGTGATGTGGGTTAATGTAGTACACTTTACAATGCATGCCGACTCCCTAGTAGGCAGTAACAGACTCGAAACTGAAATTGAACTGAAAAACAACAATATAAATGTTCACATATAAAGAATGATTTTAGGCTCCTTCACACAGTGAGACAGCTTTTTAATGAACCACTGGTATCAGTTAGTTTAATATTGACTCCTGGCTCCTGAATTGAACTGAATCAAAATCATATAGTAGCAGACTTTGTAATATCAGCAGACATTGAATTATTGTCAACTAAAATTGATATATCATATTGTGATGAAACTCTACAGGGATTTACACCCCTAACTGATACCAGTGGCTCATTAAAAAGCTGTCTCAGTGTGTGGAAGAGCCTAAAATCATTCTGTTTATGGTTACGACATCAGACCTTATTAGGCTGAGGTGTGAACTGAACCATGAATTTAAAGAACTGTTTCACCCCTATTGATAACCAGTTTTCTATTGTGTGTGTGGTTTAGGTTCAGGGCTTAATCATATCTCAGATGCTGAGAAAAAGTGTTGAGACCAGAGACTGGGTCAACACAATCGAACCTCGCAATGTGCGTGCTGTGATGAAGAGAGTTGTTGAGGACACCACTTCCATTGATGTTCAGGTAATACCTGAGCACAGTTTTCTTCTAAAATGGATCATCTGCTTAGGGAGGTACTTGGCAGTTTATGAAGGGATAGTGGATTCAAGTCTGGCTGTATCCTTCCTCCAGAACTTCCACTACTGTTCCTCTGATCAAGGCACTTATACCGAAATTGCGCCATAGAGACTGTGCCTCTAATCAATACGCCCTTTGGTTTACAGCGTCTACTGAATGTCATAAATGTAACATCTATATCAAATCTATGGGGCCAGTCAGGGGAAGCAGGCTCCAAAGTCTGAGCTGGAGATACATTTTTGCCTTTCAAGCAGGGAGTACTACAAATAAAGAAACTAAAAAGAAACTACAAAAATATCTTCTCCTAAATTGTCCCAACTAACTTAGGATGCTGTATAGGAGTGTGCGATATATCGTTTACGATAATATCGAAATTGTTGTTTTAACGATGAGGCAGCTGGCATTATCGAGTATTTCTGCAATTACCAGTGTAAAACAGCAGGACACGTTTTGATCACGCTGTGGCTTTGAGAGTTGTACTAGTGTGCATGCTCCGGCGCGCTCCGTGCATTTAGTTAATTGCCAGACGTGGTTTATTCTCACTCGCGTGGCAGTGGTTTGGTTTTGAAAAGACTGATGTTGATCAAAAAACGGCAATCTGTAAACTATGTCAGGGTGTCCGCGGGGTTTTAAAAAGTATTAAAGGTGATAAATCAAAATTGCCAAATTTAATGCCATTAAAAGTGTTAAATTTGGTTTTAGAGGTATTTTTTAAATAGGTATTATTTTTTCAGACTATGAGGTTTCCTATTTTGAGTGAAATTCTATCTGCTAAAGGTTTATGGCTTCACATCAATGCCAAAACTAGAGCGCACAAAATCGCGGGCGTAAAATTCAAAGTCGTGCGCGCAAATGTGAAACTCGAGAGCACAAAATTAAGAATCGAGTGCGCGGTTGTGATAATATTGCGCGCGAACTGTATTTTTCCTCTCGCTAATGTCTTTTTTTTCCTCTCGATGTGTTAAATGTCCTCGTGCGCAAAGTAGATTACCAGCGAGGGGCTTTTTTGCTCAAGTGAGATTTCTGCGCGCGGTTTGAAAGTGGGTAGGTTTTGGCAGTTTGGGGGCGGGGTTTTGGCAGCTTCTGCCTGCAAATCCTATTGGCCAATGGCTCCTGGTCTTGTGATTGACTTGTGCATCTGTGTTTATGTTGAAGTGGGGACAGACAAGTGGGCAAGGGGAGCCATTGATTGTGTGCTTATTAAACGTGTAAGATTTAACTATTAAATTATAATTATAAGGTTGATAAACTATAACTTGCGTTTAATCTACCTGTCGCCGTTCCTCTTTCTACATCATCTTTGGTTTTTCTGTAAAAACTGTCTGTAGTGTGCGGTCAATCACAAGACCAGGAGCCATCGGCCAATAGGATGTGGCAATGATGTGCTTACATCATTCGATTCGGCATTGCGCCACATTTTAAGAAATTACTTATAAATAGTGTCAATGATGCGGGTCAATATGTACTGTGCTGTGTCTTCTCATTTATGTATATTGGACCCTGAGGCTCTAATCTTAGATAGTGTAAAAGGAGGCCCGCAGCTGGTCTCAGATCAGAGTGAAAGGACTCAGTATGTAGCCTCTGCTGCCTGTGTGTAGGAGGGATTTGAGCAGAATTCTGATTCTGCAGTGGTGCTGGCCTGTAAGGCATTTGTTTTAAGAAGTGTCAAGTTGACCTTATTAGGGTGGGACTAAGGGTTATGGTTAGGATAACCCAAGGGCTAGGGTTAAGGTAAGGACAACTTGACGCTTACAAAAAAAAGGCTGCTGCTCGATGTCGTGTTGGTAGTAAAAAATATTGTGGACGTAGTAAAAAAGGTAGTATATTCGACTCTAGGATTCCTGCATAAACCCTGCTATGTGGTAAATCAGTTGCCGTTAAAGACAGCTCGACAACTAACTTGTTTCACCATTTGCGAACTAACCACTGCACAGAATACAAAGAATACGAAAAGCTTAAGGAGTCAACTGTCCAGGACAAGTCTAAATTACCCAAGGTACAAGCACAACAACACATTCGGCAAACTTTAGCGGACTCATTCTGCAAGAAAGTGCCTTATGACAAGGAAGTTAGTCTGTTTTCCTTAACTGTTTCATAAAGTTACAATTCATTTTCTATTACGATGACCAAACAAGCTTTAATGACTGCAAAATATCATGGAATTATCGTTATCATCAAAGTCCCAGAAAATATCGATATATATTTTTTTCTAATATCGCACACCCCTAATGCTCTATGTTGGTCACAGCACATGATGATATTCAATCTTGAGTTTGGTTTTACAGACCAGGCATTGTTATAACTTGGATCTTTCTGTGCATACATATCAGATTTTTATGTTGTGTGTATTTTTTAAGTGCAAAAAATATTCTTTCAGCATGCCTTGCAAAAGTGCTTCAAATCTTTCAGTTTGCCAGATTGCCTTTTTGGAATTATGGACAAAAAGTTTATATACAGTTGCACTCAAAATTATTCAACCCCCATTTCAATTTAGCAAAACTGGCAAAATTTACAAACTTTCAGCTGTTTGCAATAAACAAGTCAAACAAGAACAATTTAAACAGCTCAACACAACTAATATTACAAGTGGTTTCTGTACATTCAACTCAAATGTCACTTACTGACTATTATTCAAATTATTCAACTCTCTGAATAGAATTCCTCATAAGAGCACAGATTTGCAAATCAGATGTTGTCCCAAGCATTATTGTTAGCACTATAACTAGCCCCATAAGCTGTATCAGGTTGCATGAGCTAGAACTCATCAAATATCCAAAATGGCTAGGGGTATGATCACAGTGCATGGTAGAAACAGGGGTAAATCAAAAGAATAGTCCAGAAAGTCTAGAGAAGAGATCATTGCCTTGCACAAACAAGGAGAAGGATACAAAAAGATATTAAAGCCATTGAATGTTCCTAGAGATACAATTGGAAGCATAGTTCGCAAGTTTGAAGTTAAAGAAACAGTGGCTACACTACCTGGATGTGGCAGAAAGAGTAAACTGTCAACAGATGCAACTAGGTTTCTGAGGAGGCAGGTGGCCAAAAACCCTGAAGTGACTGCAAAAGACCTGCAGCAAGACTTGGTGGCAGCAGGTACTGAGGTTTCAGTTTCCACGTATAGTGCACACTAAATGCTGAAGGTTTCCACAAGTCGGCACCAATGTGCTCAAAACCATATAAATAAGCCACAGAACTTTTGGGATGAACTGAAAACTGGACCCATGGATCAGCGGTATGCCTGGAAGAGCAAGAATGAAGCATATGCTGAACAGAACACCCTGCCTACAGTGAAGCATGGCAATGGCGGTGGCTCTGGGGCTGCTTTGCTTCTTCTGGTGCTGGGAACTTGCAGGGTAGGGCAAGATGGATTCAATCAAATATCAGAAAATACTTGGAGAACATGTCATGCCATCTGTGATGAAGGTGAAGCTTGGGCACCACTGGACCTTCCAACAGGACAATGATTCCAAGCATACCTCAAAGACCACCAAATCTTGGTTTTTAGAAAAGGTTCTGGAAGATTGTAGAGTAGCCATCACAGTTGTCTGACTTTAACCCCATAGAAAATCTCTTGTGGGATTTGAAAAAGGTGGTTGCAGCACGTAAACATTAGTGAGCTGGAGGTCATTGCCCGTGAGGAATGGGCTAAGATTCCTTCAGAGCACTGCTAGAAGCTGGTGTCTTGGCTGTGCATCACGTTTGCAGCAGGTTATAACAGCAAAAGGGTGCTTTACTAAGTACTAAAGATGCTTTTCGCTAAGTGGTTGAATAATTTTGAAACTGCATTAAAAGTTGAATTTTGCATTAAAATTAATTTTGCAAATGTCATTAAAAGTAACATTTTTGTGTTAAATGTGGAGAAACCACTTGTAATATTAGTTGTGTTTAGCAGTTTAAATTGTTTAGTTTGACTTGTTTATTTGCAAAGGGGGGTAAATAATTTCGAGTGCAACTGTATATATATGTACATATGTATATATGTATGTATATCCAGAACCTACAAAAAACAAATGGCTTTTTTAGCTATTTGATTTTGGTACTTTTTTATTTCCTTATACTCAACTATATATGGTCTTACATGAGTATCTTGTTTTGTGTGTGTCGTATAGGTTGGTTTGCTGTATGAGGAGGGTGTGAGAAAAGCCCACAGCAGTGACTCCAGCAAACGCACTTTTTCTGTATACAGCAGCTCAAGGCAACAGATACGCTATGCCCCTAGTTACACACCCAGGTACAATATCAACACATAACAGACACAGACAAGTAACAAGTGTAAAAACAGTCGGACTTGAACCCATAGCATATTTATCAATGAACTTATTATTAGTATCAACTAGACCACCGCCCCTACCAAACTTAATATAATCAAAGCTCCACAACACTCCTGTAAATGCACAGAAGGTGTGAAAGAAGACCTAAGGTCTGATTGATAAATTAAAATGTGAAAAATGTTTGTGCTTTGTGTAGTGCACCAATGGACACGAACCTACTCAGTAACATCCACAAGCTTTTCTCTGAAAGAATTGACATCTTCAGCCCAGTAGAGTTCAATAAGGTAACTTATGATCATGTGTTGCCGTGGTTTTATTTTCCACCAGGATTTTTTTGCGTTTGGAATTGACACTGTATATTTGTACTGGCTAAATTGTATGTATATTGTGTAAATTATTAATTATATTGAAAATATACAGTTATATGCCATGTACAGTGTATTTCCCAATGTCTTCTTCTCTTACAGGTCTCTGTTCTCACTGGTATCATTAAGATCAGTCTCAAGACATTTCTGGAGTGTGTCCGTCTGCGCACATTTGGCCGTTTTGGCCTGCAGCAGATTCAGGTGGATTGCCACTATCTGCAAATGTACTTGTGGCGCTTTGTGTCTGATGAGAACCTTGTTCATTTCCTTTTGGATGAGATTGTGGGTAGTGCTGCCCATCGCTGCCTGGATCCTTCCCCGATGGAACAGAGTGTAATTGAGGTCATCTGCGAAAGAGGTTGAGGAGTGTATATGAATTACCGATCTTGCCTCGGCATTACTTAGCAAACATGGACCAGACTACAATAAAATGTGAATTTGAACTGGAATGTGCTAATGACTAAGATGTCTTGGTGAATAATCATTGATTGTATATTTTTCTTCTTTAGAATAGTCAGACTAAAATATTCAGTTTAATTGAAACATGGTCTGAATGACCATTCAAAAATGAGTTGAGTTTATTGTTTTCCTAATTGTTAAACAATTGTCTGAAATGACTGTACTAAATAAAATGAAACGTATTAAAACGCCTACGTGCATGGCTGTATTAACTTTTGTGATCAAACTAAATATGTACAAAATATCTGATAAGCCAAAGTAGCCTCACTGAGGTCTGCATTTTACAGTACCATCCGTTGCCATTGCCTAATGCACCTCTGGTTTACAGCGTTTAATACGCGTTACAGTATGATGACTGTCCGAGTGGTCGGATTGGTTTTGGGTGTTTGCAGACCTGCTTGGGTTATTTTCTCATTGGCTAATCCGACCCTAGCCACGCTCTTGTGATGATCGCTTGGACGCTTATTGGACATAAAAGTGTTAGCGTCTGGTGTGGGCGGAGCTACACCGGCTCTCGCGAATCACGTCCATAGATTCGGACAAATTTTGCAACTGCACTTTGGAAAGGTGAGACGCATTGGTCGTTGAGTGTGTGGCTGTAACCATCTCGACTGTATGAAAGGTTGTGTTCTTGTCAGGGTATAAATATTGTAAATTAGTTTCACATGATTAAGATTCTTTGTTTGATTCTTTTCTTGCTTGATTGTGGACAGGTATATGTTAAGTATGAAAAAATGCAAGTGTTTGCTAGATTCGAAATCCTCTGTTCTGTTCTTCCCTCGAAGCCGAGCGGGATGAAGCAGGACAAACATAAATCATCACGTACCACGGAAAAGGAATTTGGAGGAATATTGGGTAGGAGATCTTTTTTTGTTGTTGTTGTGTGTGTTTATATGTTGACGCGTTTTCATTCAGAAGTCCATATATATAGGAAGTCCATTCATTTCTGGTTCCAACTATATTCTGTTTAGGGGCCACATTCATTCCTCTCTTTCTGCCCGTGACTGTCCTCTATTTGCTGAATGTGTGTCGGTCCCCAGTGGGTAGTGTACTTCAGTGGCCCCCTCCACTGCCCCTCACTGCTGAGCTGTGGAATCCCGTTGCACCAGCCATCATTGTAGGCTGGATCGCCCTCCAGAGTTTCCTTTACTTGCTGCCAATTGGCAAGGTAATAATACCTAAGACTACTCAGTTGTAGATCAGACAATTTGAAATGGTCAAACTTGCTTTAAAGTCTGCTTTATTTGTCACTTCATGTATAATTTACAGCTGTCAGAGGGGTTAGTGCTCAAAGATGGATCCAGACTTAAGTATCCAATCAATGGTAATTTAAAAAAAAAAAAACTCTTGTATGTAAATATGTTTCATGATGTCGTTCAGATGAAGGCAGATGAGGTGACCATCTCAGCTTTTTTCATATTAGGTCTATTTCTAAAAAATGCCTGCATAAAAACAAAGACGTTGCTTCTCATCTGAAACACTAAATTAAAAGCTTAAAATTATAATTAAAACTTTTCATTCTCAATGAGAGGCTTGGTTGCAGCAGATGGGTGCTTATTTCATATAGTACCTATAGTACACTGTGTAGAGAAAAAAAAGTGTTATGGTATTGAACCCCATTTGAGGGTCTCTATCAGTCTGCTCTCTTTGACACTTGTCTTATATGAGCGACTAACCTTTAGAGAATCTTGAATCATTAGGCAACTTAAACATTGGGAAAGTGAACAACTTCTGTTCCAGTGGCTGATATGATCATTCTACCTGACTTGACATTCATTTTTATATTCATGTTCAGCTGTGGTTTCAATAAGAAACATACAGTATCATATCTTATCAACACATAATTCATGTATTTGATCCATAGCTGAGTAAGTTTCTGCTCTTTTTGGTATGTCTTTTGCAGGGTTCCATGCCTTCTGTGTGACTGCAGTCCTGTTGGTGCTTTGCCTTTGTCTGGGAATTCCACTTGAACATCTGTTTGATGTTATATTGCCCCTAGCAGTGTGTGCTATTTCGTTGTCATACCTGCTGTCTCTATATCTATATATTCGCTCATTTTGGGCCCCTCCTCATGCTATGTCACATGGAGGTAACACAGGTTAGAAAAAGACATGGAATCATGGGAAATATTCTATATCTATACTCACTGTAATATCACTTGCATACCACTTTAACAGACAATTTAGTATGATCGTGTATATATAGCCATTGAAAAAGATACATTTAAAGGTATTTTTAAACAGTTAAAAAATCCTCAAAACTCAATTTCTATTAATAATAAACCTCTAGATCAATCATTCAATGGCACCAAGGCAAATAAGTGACACTAGAAATAAACTAAAAGTGGTGGTCTCACAGCTGCACCTTTTGTGCACATACCTGTAAATGTCTTTATAAACCAGACTTACTGACAGGCATCAGATGTTAAGGCATACAAAAGGGGGCCTTGAAAGAGCCACTTTTCTAGGTGAATCACGAAAGAAAACACTAATGTATTTGCTCATGGTTTGTATAGTTTTAATAAATTGTTTAATAAAAAATTTACATAAGACTGGAAAGTTGGGTACTGAAGAACTTTTGTGTAGTCTCACCCTATTGCTTTTGGTCTTCTTTAGGTAATCCCCTATATGATTTCTTTATGGGACGGGAACTTAACCCACGCATTGGAGGCTTTGACCTTAAATATTTCTGTGAGCTTAGACCAGGATTAATTGGTTGGGTAAGGTGTACCACCAAAATGACTGTTGAATTACATAAAACATGTTTTACTGATATAAATAACTGAAGATCTGCCAGTTTAATCAGTGTCTGTATATCATATTGCATTGTATTGTTGTTGATCAGGTCGTGCTGAACCTGGCAATGCTGATGAAGGAGGTGGAACTCAGAGGATCACCGTCCTTGGCAATGTTGCTAATCAATAGTTTCCAGCTGCTCTATGTAGCTGATGCACTCTGGAATGAGGTGGGAATCAAATTGTAGCCTATTATTTTGTATTTTAGGTATGTGGACTGAAAATTGTTAATGCACACTTTCAACAAAATTTACACAAATTAATATTGGAAAAAAAATACATGAAAAATGTCACACAAAGGAATCTATTTCTTATTTTTTTCTGGATATACAGGAAGCTGTTTTGACCACTATGGATATAGTACATGATGGTTTTGGGTTTATGCTGGCTTTCGGAGACCTAGCTTGGGTGCCTTTCACATACAGTCTCCAGGCCTCATTTCTGGTAGTGCATCCCCAGTCTCTCGGTGCTCTTGCTGCACTGGGAATTATCATTCTAAATGGTAATTCATAATAATGCTAGAACTGGAATTCAGTTCATGGTGGGGTTAAAACCAGTTTTAATACAGACCTTGTGAATGCTTACTTTTGCTCATTCTTTTCTATTTTGCTCATTCTATTTTAGGAATTGGTTATTATATATTCCGTAAATCTAATTCCGAGAAGAATCAGTTCAGGAGAGACCCCACCCACAAAAATGTTGCACGTAAGTGTTTTTTTGGAAATATTTCCTAGAATATTAAAATAAATATATAAAACATATTTCTAAAATATTGTCCTGCATATCAGTGTAAACCTACAGTTTAATATATGGAATATTGCAAATACTGCAAAAATGAAGAATAGAGTAGAAAATTTGGCGAGTAGTGGCCTAATGGTAGATTAGTCAGTTGTGGACCAAGAGGTTTGGGGTTCCAACCCAGCTCTATCCTACCTTCAGCACTACCACCATTGAACCCCTGAGCAAGACTCTTAGCCTCAAGTTGCTTTAGGGAGATTGTCCATGTAATTAGGAATAATTTGGGATAATGACCTGTCATAGAACTGGATCATGGCTATCTAGGCTGACTAAGCATTTTCTTGATCTTTATTTGTAGACTTGGAAACTATTGCCACAAGTACAGGGAAGCGACTAATAGTTTCTGGTTGGTGGGGCTTTGTCAGACATCCCAACTACCTTGGAGACATTCTGATGGCCCTGGCATGGTCCCTGCCCTGTGGTGAGTCAGCAGGCAAAGGCCATACAAGAAGTGAATCGATTACATACCATTTATTCATATTAAAAAGCTCCATGAGTACTTACTGATTAAGTAAATAAGGTTTTATGTTGTAGTTTCATAGGTAGTAAATAAATGTTAACTTGCATTTATTTCCTGATTCTTTCTAGGATTTTCACACATTCTTCCATACTTTTACGTGATTTATTTCACCATCCTGCTAATCCATCGAGAATATCGTGATGAACAGCAGTGCAGAAAAAAATATGGCCTTGCATGGGACACCTACTGCAGACGTGTGCCATACAGAATCATTCCTTTCCTGTACTGATCACAAATCAGACAATCTAGTTCTAATTATTGGATTGTCTGCTCTACTAGCATGGATTAAGCCTAGATCTATAAAATAGTATAAAATTAAGTACTGTAATTGAAACAGAATACAGTGATAAAAACAGTAATATTCTTAAAATGTTATGTTTATTTTAGGATTATACGGTGTTGTAGACAGCAATTTTCATACATGGACAAACTTCAAAATTAATTGTGTAAAGCTGCTTTCCTATGATTATATGGCAATATTAAAATGATTCCTCAAATTGTAACTTAATGAAGGCAGCACATTTATGACAATATATGTTTTTGTTTGAACTGTCTGGCAAAAAAAGACAAAACCCTAACTTAAAAAACAGCCATAATCTCCTTGTTAAACATTAATATTTACAAACAAAACAACTTGATTTTCTAAGACAATCCAATGGAACTGGATTAATAATACTCAAGATGTCACTTAATCTCTTCTATTAGACTTTTCTCTCTTCCTGATTTGTACATCCAAACATTCTCCAGTTGCTTTTCTTTCTGTAATGTCATTCTCTCATCCCACCTTCTGCTGTACTCTCTCCATGTCAGGGCTGCTAATCTCCCCACAACTTTAGAGTTCTCTTTCACCCAGGACTGAAGAAACTCACACTTTTTTCTGGCAATAAAATACTTGTGTCTCCACTGTGCCTCTTCTTTATGAATGAAACCTTTGGCCTTTCTAAAGGCTGTACCTAACTGGGTCAGGGCAGCCAGGGTGTAGCCTATAGAATCCTGCCTTCTTTCTCCTGTAAGTATATGTGCAACTGCTTTAATAGCCCTAGTTGGTGCATCAGGGTCTTCTTGATCAAAATATTCACCTGTAATAGCCATAACCCCAGCTTCCAGGGCTTCTGAGAGAGAGCAGTACACTTTTCCAGAGATTAGACACTCTGAAATTATTAATACACCCTGGCAAAACTCTTGGTGCATATCTGATTCTGAGATGTCCCCATTGAAAAGACACAAACAATAAGAATAGCCATAGAGAATGTTCACAAGGCTGAACTGTACCAAAGGTGACGGGTTTGAACAAATTGTACAGAGTTCTGGAATCTTATCACTAATGGGTGGAACAGCAGATTTTGTAACATTACGGTCCACATTTTCCCCCAACACCTTTAACATTTTCTTATGCCTCTTATGACCCTGTCCTGCCCTAGACTGAGGTGTAGACATATAAGCATGTTTAGAAATATTCATGTCTGTACAGTGAATGTCAGACTCCATTTCATTCTCTGTTTTCTCTTTGATGTCACTGTCTATGCTGTTTTCTTCTGTGGTTTCTTCACATTCTTCCAATTCTTCTATAAGGATTTTAATTTCTTGTTCATGCTTCTGCCACCATGGGCTCCATTGTGGCACCATTCCTCCAATGCCACCTCCCTTTATTAATTCCTCAAACATCATTTTGTCCTGTGGTGATAACATGGACCACAGTTCTTCTTCTGTTAGAATGTCAATGTTGTGTCCTGACAGCTTCTCTGCAAGGTCTTTCACTTCATCTTTGTTTGTATCTTCTATGCCTTCCTCGATCAGTTTGAGCTTCAGCATGATCTCCTCGATCTCCTCATGATTTTCCTTCCCACTTGCTTGTATTTCTGCCAACCTCGACAGCAACCCTAATGACTGTACGTTCTGCTCTGTCAGTCTTCCTCCAGTTTCTCCCATCAAATCTTTTCGGGAACTACCCATCCCTCCTTGAATATCGGTTCTCTGTCTCAGCCTCAGCAGAATTTCATTCATCTTCTTCATCGCGGACTCTTTCTCTATTGCACCCTGACAGTGCAGCTCCTTAAAGACACACTCCTTATAGAACTCTTCAGAGCATGCAGAGTGTTTAAGACTTTTATAGCAAGTCAGTCCACAGTAGGGCATATTACATCTAGGACACGTATAACATGAAGCTTTAGACAAACAAAGTTCACATAGTCTAGTGGGTAAGAATGCAGCTCCGTCACCACAGTTTTTCCTGTCGCCAGCTGGAGTCAGGAGAGTTTGAGATTCATTTCTTCCGGGAAGTAAAATCTCATCCTTGATCACAGGTTCCGGTTCTACCCAGCCATTCATCTGCTCTTTTTTTTCTCTGGATGTGAGTAACACAGAGACAGGGTATCTGCGTTGTTCTACGTCGTCCATGTTTAGAACGTCTGCGGGGCACCTGTTCACACCGTCGTATGTTAGTTTGCTGTGCAAATTTAAAAAGTTTTCTTCCACTTTTGTGCTAATTTAACGGTCTGTTGCTCTATTTTAAAGGAGTATTACACATTCATTTGACCAACATAACACTAACACGCGCTGAATTGGCTAATTTTAAGAACTGTTTGATGTGTTTGAATAGAAAACGAATTACCTTCTCGAACCGCACAGTTCCTGACAGCAGTTTATATGCTGTTCTTGTAATCACATTTGTAAACTCCACACGTCGTATGGTGCCGGATGTATCAGGCTGACTGTCGCTGGAAAAACGCGTAGTAGTCGCAGATAATGGGTGCGTTCGACTTCCTGCAGCCGCCTACAGCGCCGTCTTAAAGCGATGCATTCTGGTATTGTCGCAATGCATGATGGTTAGATTTTTTTTGTCCGTCTTCAGTTTAAGGATCCTGTTCTATTCATGTCCCAGTACCAAGATGACATGGAGCAGTTTCTTAAAAATTGTGCTGATGATCAACACCTTCGGGTCAACGCTATGTTGCAATAGAATGATAAGGGACAGTGCTAATCACCAGTGTTTGCTTATGTTAATTTTAACTTTCTACCTAATTACTACTTTTATATATTGTCTAAATTTTATAGTTTTGTATGTTTATTATTTATGCCCATGTATATACATTTATATATTAATAAAGCTGTTCCTTTTACAACCCTGTCCTGTACATTAATATATATATATATATATATATATATATATATATATATATATATATATATATATATATATATATATATATATATATAGTTGATGAAAATAAATGATTATACTTCCATTTTGAAAGCATTCTTTGTTTAGCATTTTTACAGTACTGTATATATATATATATATATATATATATATATATATATATATATATATATATATATATATATATATATATTACAAAGAATCTTAGCTGCGGAGGTGCAGGTGCTTGACTGGCCTGCCTGCAGTCGACCTGTCTCAATAGAAGGCGTGTGGCGCGTTTTGAGCGCAAATGAGACGAAGACCCCGTACTGTTGCCCACCTTAAGACTTTGCAGGAAGAATGGGACAAAATCACACCTGAAACACTTCACTTGGTGTCTTCAGTCCCTAAACATCTTTTAAGTGTTGTGAAAAGGGCAGCAACTATTACAAAGTAAATGTTTTACAATTTCCAACTTCTTTTTTTAATGTATTTGAACCAAAATTGGAATGTGTTTATTTTGAAAAAACAATAAATTCATAGACATATTAATGTGCTGTTGTATTATTTCAATGTAATTACAGGTCAAGATAACAACAAAAGTACTGTTTTCGTTTGATTTTAATTTAACATACGTCCTAACTTTTTTTTTGATTTAGGGTTGTACATCCTCCAGACATATTCTTATGCTTATTAGAGACAAAAAAAGACATAAAATGTTTCTCTCTGAAAGTGTGCCTTCAGCATATTGCATGTATGGATTGTATTTAAACATACCATATATATTATCACACTATTACTTTAATTTAACTGAGTGCCAAAACACATCTGTCTAGCTTGATATTTTAAGCAGTGTGTAGGTTTGTCATGTACAACATTGGGGAGCAGCGTATATGCTAATTTTTAAACAGATAAAGAAATGAAATCACAAATTGAAGCCACTGTGCAGATTTTCTATTCAATCTGCTGCCATAACACCATTGAATGGCCTAAATTAACCTTAATGAATACATTGTTGTTATGGCAGCAGATTGAATAAGAAATGAATGGTATTTGGTTAATTTAGGCCATTCAGTGACACCACTAATGTCACTAACACCGCAGGTGGCTAAGTGGCAGCAATATCTACTATCAATGTCACAGCTCTGTTTTAACAGTTTGTTGTGTTTCTGGGTGGATGGTGGGGATAAAGGCTCAAAATTTGCAATTGTTTCAAGGTGTCCAAAGAAATAGCAGAAAGGCTGAGGACCAGCTTAAGCTTACAATAAGATTTTATTTGCTGAAATTTGTTTGAGGAAATGTTTTAGGTCAAACACTACTGTCAAACAATACTTGCTTTGGATGATTTTCTTTAGATAAATAGTTCTTGGCCATTCTAGCAACACGGGTTAGACTACATCCAATGATGAAGTAAAGTTCCTTTCTGTATTTGTTTTACCTTTTATTACACAATGGAAGAGACTTTAAAATGATTAGTCTGTTGAAATGTACTGTTAATGTAGGAAAAATGATGTGTGGAAATTTGTCATACAGGGTTTAAACTTTTCTTTTAGTATTATGCTTCTAATTTATCTTCGTGTTGGAAAAAAAAACACAAAACCAATTACATATAGAATGTAGCCTGCAGTTAAAAGTTATGGAGTTGTTTAAGATTTAATCTGCCCTGTTCCATAAGCTAAAGATTGGTAGTCAGTTTATTTTCCACCCCTGCAGCCACCGGCTGATCTCGTGCTACATCAGCTGTAGACAGACCTAAGGCCATGCAAACGCACCCATTAGCAAGCAGTTCAAGTTTTTGCCACAACACAAATAAGTGTTCCTTAATATTGATTTCATTTTCTCTAGTATTTGTACAACTAAAAGCCATTTGTTCAATGTTCTCAAAGAGATAAATAGCTGTACAGCCAGTGACAAACGCAAACGTTAACATGAATTACTTTATTTCAATATTTCTTATATATTTATCACAACTGCATTTACACAAACACACTGATTACATAGATACACTGTATCTGCACAGTGAATTGTAATTTATCCTCACTTATTTCATATCCCTACTCCAGAAACCCTAAGCACCAACCTCCTTCAATTCTCATCAAACTGGCCTTTAATAAAGTGTTATAGCTTCATTAAGCTTTCATTGCCGTTGGCTCGCTGCCCGTTTTGATTATGAAGGTAAGACTTTTATGTCATTATTCCAAAGCCTGGAAAACAAAAAAGTTAAAGTTAGGTTAGCTTCTCATATTATATGAACAATTTGCTGCAGACATCAACGTAGCATTAGCATTTTCTATTACCCAAATATCTCCCTCCACTTTACGCAGGAGAGTTGTTTTTTGGTTGCCATGCTTGATATCTGAGTAGACAGGAACATTGTGCATCCTAGGGCGTTCGGATCATATAAGGATGACGAGGTGCCATCACTGATCATATAAAGGAGGAGACGTGGAGGACATCAACTCTCAAGCAAACATTTCAGTATATTTTTGAGTATTGTCAATTCCATTTTTCTGAGTATATCCTCTGTACAGACATTGTCAGCTTTACATATATTGGTCAGGACACCAACACATAGAAAACACAAGAACTTATTATTAACTAACAAGCTACCATCTATGATTTCTCTCTATAAACTCTAACTAAACTTTCGTAAATTCACGTTGCCATGTTTACCTGGTGGTGGTATGTCCATCCTGGAAAATGAAATACCCAACGATGATAAATATTTTGGTGGCGAGGAATGCATGTTGGAGAATTAGCGGAATCGCTTAAAAGTGTGCTGTGATATCTTCTTCTAGTCCACCTCTTACTCCAAGGTCGTTGTTCTCCACCTTTTATCGTGTAATATACATATACAGTGAACAGATAGATAGATAGATAGATAGATAGATAGATAGATAGATAGATAGATAGATAGATAGATAGATAGATGGATAGCATGAACAGCTAAAATACTGTGCGAACCTACAACTCCAAATCGTTACAAAAAAAATACCCAGCAGTTGTAGCTGTCTGCATTCCTTCAAGACAGCGCAAAACACGCCTAAGAATGTCAACATCATCCGTGGTCGCAGTAACACTTACCGGTTGGAACATATAACATATAAAACATATCACAACTGGTATGAGCTATTTATTTTTCATAAATATAGCTGACGATAATTAGAGATTGCGGGAATGCTCTAGTTTCTGTTAATACTGCCTTCGGTAACACTGAAAAACCTTCCAGGCACAGTGAAAATCCACTCTTTTCCCTGTTTCATCTTCTCTCCTCATCGCTTCCATATCTCTCCTCCCTAAATTCAGCCCATAATTCAGACAGTTTAAAAAGTGTTCTCGCCTCACAAATAGTGACAGTGTAAGTGTTTTTGGGAATGGTGCAAGTAGTGACTACAATGTGTATTTCTGAGAATGCCTCTCATTCAGTGTGTACCTTAAGATTGAATGGACATGTGCAAGTTTCCAGTGTGTGTGTGTGTGTGTGTGTGTGTGTGTGTGTGTGTACAAGTTTTCAATGTGTGTGTGCAAGTTTCCTGTGTGTGTGTACAAGTTTCAATGTGTATGTGCACGTATTCAGTGTGTGTGTGGCCAGGTGTGTGTGCAGATTTTCAATGTGTTTTGTCCTACGGCTTCCCGCCGACTCGCGATACAATTACTACTCCTTTCGAACAGAAGTTCCAGCGTCTAGCTGGCCTGGCGGTGCGTGTGCTAATCTGGCGGGTCACCAGTACTTAATTAACCCCAGCCATTTCTTCCTGGAAGCGAGGAGGAGTTCACGTCGGCTTCTTCTTCTTCTTTGTTGACAATTGTGCATTACCGCCACCAGCAGCTGGCAGGTGGCAGGTGTGGACCAAAATGACGACCTCCTCGTTCTTCTCGATCTTTCAGCAGCATTTGTGCAGTTGATACACTATACTCCTTAATCGCTTACAGCATACCGTTGGACTTGCGGGTACTGCTCTTTCCTGGTTTCAATCATATCTCACAGACAGAACAGAATACATTTCTTTCGGAAATACTAAGTCCTGGACACACACGGTCAGCTGTGGAGTGCCTCAGGGGTCAGTACTTGGACCCATTCTTTTTATTTTGTACATGCTTCCCCTTGGCAACATCATCAGTCATCATGGAATCTCCTTCCATTGCTACGCTGATGACACACAACTTTAAGTCCGCCAGAGATCCTCTGTATCATGTGCCTGGCTGCCTGCTTGGAAGATTAAGTCATGGATGGGCACAATTTTCCAGCTGAATAGCTCTAAAACTAAGAGCAGTACAGTTGGCACCCACCAGAACTCTGTATCCTCCCCAGTAACAAGCATTCTGATTTCTAGGCATATTCCCCTTTCTGCATCAGTCACTAATCTTGGCATAAGATTTGACCCTCAGCTCACATTTGAATCACATATCAGACACGTTTGCAAGACTTACTTTTATCATCTCAGGAATATTGCTAAGCTGCGTTTCACACTTACTTCATCAGGCGGCTCAAAAACTGGTTTGCATTTGTCTCCTCCGTTGGATTATTGTCGCTCCCCATAGGAATCCCAGCAAAAGTCCTCCGGCTGGTACATCAGGGCAAGTACCCTAATGAAGTCTTGAAACGTTACACCCGTTTTATTCACTGCACTGGCTTGAAGTCCTGAGGATTGAATATAAGATCTGCCTTCTCACTCATCAATATTCACGTCAATGCATAAATTAACCTCAACACGATCCCTCTGTTCTACAAACTCCAACCGTCTCCTTCCCACCAGAACTAAGCTCTGAACCATGGGTGATCGGGCTTCTGTGCTGCTGCCCCTCGTCTATGGAACACTCTCCCTGATCATCTGAGAGCTCCGCAGTCTATCGAGCACTTAAAAACAGACTAAAAAACATTCCTTTTGCCTGCTTATACTGACATTTAAATTATTTATTTCTTCTGCCTGATTTTACTTATTGTTATCTTGGTTTTTAATAATGTTCTTACACCAGCATAGATTTATTGTTTTAAATGTAAGTGCGTTACAAATCAAATGTATTAATATTATTATTGTGTGTGTGAGAGGTTTTCAGTAGTATGTGTGAGAGGTTTTCAGTAGTGCAAAACACGCCTAAGAATGTCAACATCATCCGTGGTCGCAGTAACACTTACCGGTTGGAACATATAACATATAAAACATATCACAACTGGTATAGACTGTTGTTTTCGTCGGCAGCGCAGCGAACATGATGGTGCGAGATGCTCCTAGTTCTGTGGTAATACTGCCTTCAGTAACACTGGCAAGGCACATTAATCCCTCTCCCCTGTTTCTGCATCTTCTCTCCTCATCGCTTCATATCTCTCCTCCCCTAAATTCCATACATAATTCAGACGGTTTAAAAGTGTTCTACGCCTCTGGAAATCCGACAGTGTGGGGGTGTTTTTGAGATGTGGTGCAAGTAGTGACTGTGTGTGTGTGTGTGTGAGTGTTCAGGAGATCTAGTAGAAGTGTGTTCAGTGTGGTGTGTGCCTTAAGAGATTGGATGGACATGTGCAGTTTCCAGTGTGTGTGTGTGTATGTGTGTGTGTGTGTGTGTACAGTTTTCAATGTGTGTGTGCCTGTGTGTGTGTGCAGTTTTTCTAAAATGTGTATGTGCACGTATTCCAGTGTGTGTGTGTGTGTGTGTGTGTGTGTGTGTGCAGGTTTTCAATGCGTTTTGTCCCATACGGCTTCATATACAAAACAAAACATACAATTACTGCTCGCCAGACGAAGTTCCGAAGCGTCTACCGCTGGCCTGACGGTTGCCCGTGTGTAATCCACAACAGGTCACTGCAAAGACACGCTTCTGGTGGCAACCCATTTCTTCCTGGAGCAGGGAGGTTACGTCAGCTTCTTCTTCTTCTTTGTTGACAATTTAAGCGCACGCCACCAGCTGTGGTATGGGTGCGGACCAAGATGACCATTACTCCTCGTTCTTCGATCTTTCAGCATTTGACGGTTAAGTCTTTCTCTCCTTAATAAACACATATGCGGTTGGACTTCCTGCTTGGTGCTAACAACTCTGGTTTCAATCATATCTCTAGACAGAACAGGAGCATCTCCTCTGAAACAGTAAGTCCTGGACACATTAGGTCCTTTGTGGAGTGCCTCAGGGGTCAGTACTTGGACCCATTCTTTTTATTTTGTACATGCTTCCCCTTGGCAACATCATCAGTCATCATGGAATCTCCTTCCATTGCTATGCGATGATGACACACAACAAGTCTTGAGATCTATCTGCAACATCATGCCTGGCTGCCTGCTTGGAAGAGATTAAGTCATGGATGGAGCACAATTTTCTCCAGCTGAATAGCTCCAAAACTGAGGCAATTTTGATTGGCACCCCACACCAGACTCTGTCCTCCCCAGTAACAAGCGTTACGATTTCTGGGCATCATTTCCTTTCTGCATCTGATCACTAATCGCGCCGTTTGACCCTCAGCTCACTGCATTTGATAGCATATCAGACACGTTTTTAAGACTTCCTTTTTATCATCTCAGGGCTTATTTTGAGAAAGCTGCCTCCTTACTTCATCGGAGCTCAAAAAACTGGTTCTTGCATTTGTCTCCTCCAGAGCTGGATTATTTATGTCTACGCTCCCCATAAGATCCCCAAAGTCCTCCAGCTTCCCAGTACATCAGAACAGCACAAATACCCTAATGAGGAGTCTTGAGGAAACATTACACACCGTTTTTATTCACTGCACAGCTCCCCAGTGGCAAGGGATGAATATAAGATCTGCCTTCTCACTTCATCAGGTGTCGTGCGCCATTAACTTTCAGCACGATCCCTCTGTTCTGACTCCAACCGTCTCCTTCCCACAAGACAAAGCTCTGAACTCGCGGGTGATCGGGCCTTCTGTGCCTTTTCGTCAGACCTCTCCTAATCATCTGAGGAAGCTCACCAGTATCGAGCACTTAAAAACAGACTAAAAAACATTCCTTTTAGCATAACTTATACTGACATTTAGAATTATTTATTTCTTCTACAGTTTTACTTATTATTTATCTTTTTAGTTTTTTAATAATGTTCTTTACTGCAGTTGGGGAATTTCTTTGAAATGTAAAATTCACATTTAAAATCAATATATTATTATTATTATTATTGTGTGTGTGAGAGGTTTTCAGTAGTATGTGTGAGGGCTTTTCACTTGTGTGTGTGAGAGCTTTTCACTTGTGTGTGTGAGAGGTTTTCAGTAGTGTGTGTGAGAGGTTTTCACTTGTGTGTGAGAGGATTTCAGTAGTGTGTGTGTGAGA
Organism: Distichodus sexfasciatus; assembly: GCA_032718565.1. NCBI lineage: Eukaryota > Metazoa > Chordata > Actinopteri > Characiformes > Distichodontidae > Distichodus > Distichodus sexfasciatus. The sequence continues at coordinate 1,375,986 of JAVGVS010000106.1, forward strand.
GCTTTGCTTGTGTGTGTGAGAGCTTTTTCACTTGTGTGTGGAAGCATTTGTTGTGTGTGTGTGTGGGTTTCAGTAGTATGTGTGGGGTTTTCAGTAGTATGTGTGAGAGCCTTTCACTTGTGTGTGCAGGAGTTTTCAGTAGTGTGTGTGGGGTTTTCAGTAGTGTGTGTGAGAGGTTTTCAGTGGTATGTGTGAGCATTTCACTTGTGTGTGTGAGAGGTTTTCAGTAGTGTGTGTGAGGTTTTCAGTAGTGTGTGTGAGAGTTTTTCAGTAGTGTGTGTGAGAGCTTTTCACTTGTGGTGATAGGTTTTCACTTGTGTGTGTGAGAGCTTCAGTAGTGTGTGGGGAATTTGGCTTCTCTAGGGTATTATTGATATGGCCTAAGCGGCAGAACACTGCGCCTTTGGACCAGGTGTTCGGTGAAGAGCCCATTAAAGCCTAAGCAGACTAAGCGGCTGTAGGGCCCCGTGGCCTCAGGGGGCCCCCAAGAGTACATGAAATTACATCGTTTTTTATTTTATTTTTTGGTGATATATGTTTAATATTTCAGATGATATCATATTAGTAATGAAATCCATTATTCAATTAAAAAAAACAACGTAATATTAATTAAAAGATCACCAGCAAGGGTAAAACATTGAGTATGATGTAAACTTTCTTCTAAAAAAAAAATAAAATTTATATTGCGTTAGTATTTAGATTTATAGTATGCGAATAATAAAGTTGACAATAATTGAGAGTCATATTGGTGGCTAGAGGGGCCCCCAAATAAAATTCTGTGAGGCCCCTGAAGGCTTGGGCCGGCCCTGCTGTGCATTAAGCAACTCGATTTTGATGTTAGATGGAGCAGTCGCTCTCTGTATTGAGCCAAGTAGATTAAAATCCACTCCGCGGTTTCTGTCGCTTCTCGTGAATGGTGTTGCAAAGGCTCCAGCACTTTTAATCCAGGAAGGCAACTGGCGCTCTGATGACTTGTAGTCGAGGCGCGACGTTTTTGCTACCGTCCAGATGAGAATGGCGTGCAGACGCCGGGTGCGCTGCTTTTACTTGGGCCTCTATGGATGTGAGGCCAGCGCAAGTCCGGAGTTGTTTGATAACCGGCATGCTGGGATGGTGTGAAATTGTTGAAATTCATCGGCTGATTGACCCAGATATTTTAAACGTCATGCCGGTCGCACTTTGGCGGATGAGGAAGAAGTGGTATAGGCGGTTTGCCAGTATCGACACGCCAACAGCAACAGGTAGGCAGCAGATGAGTCGATGAAATTCACACAAAACAAAAATGCTCATCAGGTTTACTCTGATAGCCAACAACAGTCACACCTAGAAGTGAAATGCTCTCTCTCTCTCACACACACACACACACAAGTAAAACCTCTCACACACACTACTGAAATCCTCCTCACACACACTGGCCAAAACCTCTCACACACACAAGTGGCTCTCACACACACAGAGTGAAAGCCTCTCACACACTTTAAGTGAAACCTCTCCCACCCCTAAGAGTGAAATGCTCTCCTCACACACACAAGTGAAAAGCTCTCTCACACACCTGGTAAAACCTCTCACACCACCTCCCACCTGAGTTAAAGGTGCTTGCCTGATCTAAATCTGGTGCACCTGTGTGTGTGGGGTTTTCACTGTGGGATAACCTCTCAGTATTGATGGCCTAAGCGGCAGAACACTACGCCTTTGGACCGACGCAGAGTTCGAATAAACCTCATTTAACATTGGAGTTTCTAGGCAAGACCTTTAATCCTAAATTGCTCCTCAGCAAGACATCCCTGAAATTAGGATGAGAGCGTCTCTGCTAAATGTCTGTAAATATTACTGTGTCTGAGAGGTTTCACTTAAAAAAAATGCCTCTAGTCACTACGATAATAGTAGACATTAAGCTTGATATTAGGTTAATAAGCCTTTTACCTCGAGCGGTAATGACAGAGCGGTGGGTAAACAGAAGAACAGCATAAGTTTTTGTGATCTCGCGATTATATATTCTTTAATTCCTTAAAGTGCATACACTCCACTCCTCGTTGGTTCTTCCATGGCGCGTTACCAATACCACAGTGGGACACATAGGCATTACTTGTTATATTAAGGGCTGGTGGAGCATAGGCTTAATTTGGGCTTTTACCTGCTCTGGGTTTTTGGGGGCCATGTGAGCCGTATGTATATATGGGCTACTACATGGGGCATACCACTAGAAGAACATGGGATTTACCTGGGTTGGGTTTGAATTTTTCTGGTGGGCATGGGCTTAGTTTGGACTTCTAGCTGTGCTGGATCTGGGGCCCATGTGGGCCTATAAATATAAATATGGACTACAAATGGGCATACCACAGACAGAGAACGCTGGGCTACCGGTTAGATGGTGCATGTTTCTTTGGAGCTTTAACTGGGCTGGGTTTGGGGCCCATGTGGGCAACCCGTATGAATATATATGGGCTTACATGGGCATACACAGACAGAAGACATGGGCTTTACCTGGTTTAGATTTGGTACAAGTGGGCTTAGTTTGGGCTTCTAACTGGGCTGGGTTTGGGGCCCATGTGGGCAGCATCCTGTATATAGGCTACAAATGGGCATACCACACAGACTGAGAACATGCACTGTAACAAATTGCATAGTATTTTTTAGAGCAAAATTATACAGAAACGTACTGTTTTGACATTTTACAATTTATTGCTGTAATTTGCAATGCATTATAGGTTTATACCAGGGTTTTACAAGTGTTAACTGTATATTCACTGTAGCTGTAATTAATTTGATGGAGGGGTGCTACTGAATTTTAAATATTTTTACAAATTTGCAATAACAGCATTATGGTATTGCGTGGGCTGATATGGTTTGAAATCTGGTGGACTGACATAGCGACAACAGCTGAAGATAAACGGCAATCAATTTTTTGAGTTCAATTAGAATTTACTTCCATAAAGTATTATTCTTCTTTAATGTTAAATGTTCTATATATGAATTATCAGAATCTTCCCTCTAAACGGTATTATGTTTAAGCTATTTATAAGGTTTATCATACTGGTAGCGCCATTTCAAGCTTAGCCTAAACAAAAAGGTAAATCGTTATCTCATCATTAATGTTGATATATGCTGCGGTTGTTAGCTTTGTTTGCCTTTGCTTTCTAGAAGTGTTGTAGTTTGGCAGGCACAACATTGCTATCAGGGTGCATGTGAATAAAACTAACGTTACGCTAAAGTGCTCAGTTGTCACATGATAGAAAAAACATTAATATTACCATCGCTGGAAGAGTTCTCTTGAAACGTTAAGTTTATTTTATAAAGGAATGTGTCGTTAACTTTTTTTTCTTACTTTTTTTTATCAGGCAAGTCTAAACATCACCTGCGATCCGGAGCTAAAAAGTAAAAACATAATGTCATGGCAGTGTTAATGAATACTGCCTTTTGTTACCATTGTTCTTCTTTGCTCTCAAGAGATTATCTTTGTAGCACAGCTTTGATCCTTAAGTGCGAGACAACGTTACATGAGTGCTCAGTTGTGTCTTTGCTGTTGACCAATAAATATTAACATCGTTGGATGAGTTTCTCTGAAACCTTAAGTATAATTTTTTAAGGAATGTGTCGTTAACTTATTTTTTTATTAATTTTTTTGTCAGGCAGGCCGAAACATCACGTAAGCCGAAACATCACGGAGCTAAAAGGTAAAAACATAATGTCATGCCGGTGTTGATAAATGCTGCTTTGTTGAAGTGATTTATTAGCCTTACTCTCGATAGGTATTTTTTGAAATAACTGCATATAAACAGACACAACATATAGACTGAAATGCTGGTTTATTGAGAACGTGTAATGCCAGTATTTTTAAAAGGCCTGAGTCAAAACCAAACGTAATGTAAACAATTTTTGCTTCTAAGCGATATAAGCAATGAATCCGTCGAAATGACAAGCAAAAAAAGTTCTCATATAACCTACTTGTATATAAAGCTTGAACCTCAATCTAAATGGGAAATATATCATAGAGATTCTGTCAATATGAGAGCAATACCATTGTAGGTTTTACTAGACACGTAAAAAAAGTGGGAAGGTCTCCAAGAAGAAGAACAACACAGTCAATCCTCATGTGTGTTCTTTTCTCACAAGGCTAATGGACTTTGAGTGGTTAAGCATGTAAGTTTACAAATGTATCAAAACTACATCTACAGGAGAAGCCATCTACCAAATGACACTTGCTTTCAGACTTGTTCTTTGGTCATGTAAAAAAAACGCTGGTCAACTTACAAAAATGTTAAAGAATGTTAAATGTTTCCAAAAATGGCTAAATGTTTTGTTAGAGTATTCTGGGTTTAATGAATCAGCACAGTCAGTAACATTTGTGACCAGTTAAACATTTATTTCTTTAAACAGAAATACTGTATGACATAGCGGTTTTAACTGAAGTCAGATTCATTTTGGTACTAAAATGTCATTCTGTTGTTTGAGCTTAAAGGGATTGCCATCATTTACTCACCTTCTGTTGTTCCAAAATTCTGAGTTTCTTTCTCGTTTTAAGATATTTTAAAATGTTGGTAACCAGACAGTTGACAGTAGCCATTGACTTCCATATTTTTGCCCTATTATGGAAGTCAATGGCTCGTTACCATCTGTTTATAAACTTAATTAGCATATTCAACACAAAGAAAGAAACTCATAGTTTTTCAGAACGCTTAAAGGGAGAGTAAATAATGACCATTTTAATTTTAGGCAAACAGTCCCTTTAACTTTTACTAACACTATTGCTTTATGCTTTAATCTTGAGTTGTTTGTAGTTGTTTTTGTAACAGCTGAGTTTTTTTTATGTTTTTCTGTAGTTGAAAAATACAGAATTATATTGCCAGTGACAGTGCTTTAAGTGTTGTCAGGTGTCAGCTTTAATAAACAGTTTTCTCTAGCAACTTTGAATTTGTGATATTTTTAAATCTTTGTTTTAATGCATTCACACATCAGTATATAATGGTAAGAGCACAGTACAGTTCACAGTTAAAATAATTATTTACAGGAATTTCCATAGTAAAAATACAGCTACATCTTAAGCTTTTGTTGAATTCTAGGATTTTATTAGCAACTTTGTTGCCAGGTAAATACTGTAATGTAAGCGTAATTACAAAAAATATAATGCCTTTTTACAAGTTTAATTTTATAATCCGGTAAAAAAAACAAAACAAATACTGTATTCTGCAAACATCAATTTATTGTAAATTGCTAAGCAGTATTATACTGTAATCCATTTTACAGCAATTAGCGGCTATTTTACAGGATTTTATTGGCAACTTTTTTTGCAAGTAAATTATTATAAAATTCTACAGTATGTTCTTTACAGTGTGGGCTTTACCTGGGCTAGGTTTGGTACAAGTGGGCATGGGCTTAGTTTGGGCTTTTAACTGGGCTGGGTTTGGGGCCCATGTGGGCCACCTATATGAATATAAATGGGCCACACATGGGAATACCACACAGACAGAGAACATGGGCTTTACCTGCGTTAGGTCTGGTACAGGAGGGCATGGGCTTCTAACTGGGTTGGGTTTGGGGCCCCGTAGCTGGGCAGCCATATGAATATATTTGGGCTACAAATGGGACATAGGTTCTATTTGGGGCTAAATAGAGACAAAAATAATCAATGGAAAAAGTGTGGTGGATTTAAACTGCATGTATTGCATTTTGTTTATTTATTCATTTGCTGTTGTTTGTTAATTTATGGGGTATGTCTGCCACATTTGAGCAATTTTAATGAAATCTAAATTTTATATAGCCTACATACTATATTCCCCAGTTTTCTACTCAGCATAAAAAGTCGTGATGTACTAGGCTGTACACTGATAAGCACTATATTTACAAATAGCACATGTGAAGGAAAATTTCAGTACAGGTTGTTATTTTTGTAAAAAACTCCTATGTAAAATGTAGGTCAACAAATTGGCAATGTGGTTTCTTATTTTTCCCTCTTTAGTAATGTCTCCTTTCTCTTCCCGTTCTGTTATGCGTGTGTAGTACCCGGTACAGATAGATAATGTAATAAAGAGTTTGGTTGTGTCAGAGTCATGAAAAAGGCATCTGAGCCAGTGAGATAATGGCTATAGTTAGTTTATACATGACATAGTGCCTACACAAAAGGTGTATAAAATGTATGTGACCAAGAACAGGGGAGCACTCTCACTCTGCACTTGATGTAGGGAAGACTGCTCCTGCGGCAAACGAATAATTTGTGCTCAATTAAATCTCTATTGTGGCTTTTGACCTGTCAGCTCATGGTGCTCACCACCCCAGCACAGCACCCAACCATGCCCCCTATGCCCCCACCCCCAAACCCCAGCTCACAGACTTTCCCATCTTCCGCCTTCTACTTTCCATCACTCCGACTCTGGGGCAGTGTACAACCAGGTATAAACTATAAACTAAACTACTAAAAATGCTATAAATCCATATTCTTTTTTTAAACACTGTAAATCCATTCATTTTTTGTACACACTAGAACACAAAGTGATTCCAAACTTGGCATTTTACTTGTCTAAAATATGTTTTTTTCACTCATTAAGCATTGTAGACAATAGAACTAAACAAGTCATTGTTTTAAGAAAACTGTTTAACTTGTTTACTGAATTTTTTACTAGTGTTTTTTGAATTTCCAGGGTAAAGGATTTAAAAATAAAACTAAAGTGGAGAAGTTGATTCTGTTCTTAGGCAACTCAAGACATCTATTAAACTGGTAGATTGGGTCTTTCATGATGATTAACTAGACAAGGGCTCTTTAAGGCATTATGTATTTTGAAGTAATGCCTCTCATGGCCCAAGCCCATTAGAAATTAATTTATTAATGTAGAAGTACAAACTGAACTACGAAATTATATGTTGCCAAATGTGTTATATCATCTCTTCCAGTGCATCACTTATATTCACTTCCTCTTTAATTCTCCTCAAATGCAGAGGATTCTTGAACAGTACATTACGATTGGTAGAGAAAAAGGCAGAATCTGTGGGAAAGCTGAAGATGTTATATAGTTGCTTTAGTGAAAAAACAATGGATGTGCTTGAGGATCTTAAAGACCTGACAGAGGCTCTGCAGTACAGAGACATCCTTTGATGGTAAAAACACTAAAGAAGTCAAGGAAATAGATCAACAAGTTTTATGATAAACTATGACCAGAAAGAATGGTCACAGGTGAGGAATCTCTCTTTCACAAAGTCTAATTATTAATTGGGCAAAAAACATAAGGTAAATCTAAAACCAATTTAATGTGGGGTAAATTAATGTGTCAGAAAAAAAAAAAGGCACTAAAAGCAGCTCTTAGAGGCGCCATGACAAGAGTACTAAGCACTGCAGGCTTCCCTGCTCCTGTCATGTTAGCGATTAATAAAGGCACACAAAATGGCAGTACTACAAACACAACAGACACAAATGGCCAAACACACTAGACACAAATGGCCAGATTTATTATTAACTAATAATAATAATAACCAATTTATGAACTGTAATACTGAAGAAAATGGTAAAGCTTCGCACCAAATCACACTTCTTGTGGAAGTGTGTATCAATAGCACATACCTGAGCACCACAATGATAAATGACACCTTTTTATACCTTTGCGACCTGTGCTTAGACGCCGTTTGCTGCAATTGCTGGCGTATTTATTTGTGTATTTATTTTATTATGCTGGCATATTTCATATTTGCGTGTAAGGATATTTTATTTAGATAAATGCAGTGTAAATGTATTTAGAACAAAAGCAAAAGCGCGGTAGCCACCCTACAACCTGATCTTCTATCTTAAATTTCCAGCAGCGCCTATTTCTTCAGTTATTGGCAGGCGCTGGCAGCAGCAGCAATGTTTCGGCGGCGCTTTAGCGGACTTTATTACAATTGAATAACATGTTTCTTTCATATTTAAATTAATAATATCAGTATTCTGTAGTTGCCATTGCTTGAGCTAAAATTTGATTTTTAAATTGTGAATGATTTAGCTAGCTCATGTTAAGTAGTGCTTACCTCGTCGAAGACTCTAATTAAAACTTTTTGATATACAGTGATGCAGTACAAACTAGTCCTTTTATACATTTTTAAGCATTTTCATTAGGTCTCTTTTCAAGTTTTTATTGCATTCTTCTTCTTATTAACACACGATGTCGTTTTTATAATTTTTCCCGATTTGAGCAGAACTTTTGGTAAGAAATGCTATGGCTAGTAGTTTTGTCTTTAGCCAGTGATGGCTAGCTGACCAACCGCGTAATGTCTGACGGAGAAGTGGGCAGGGAACTGCGAACTGTGGTATTGAGTCTTTGGCAGATCCAGCTGACCTCCGGCGCCCTCAACGAGCTAAAGGCTACGCTGGGAAGTGGCGCAAATGGAAGCTTCGATGAACCTTCGCCAGACCCAAGCGGCGGCAGTCCGGAGCGAGCGCCGAGCGGCTTCAACCCCGCGCAAGGAGAGCCGAGACCGGCGTGCCAAGCCGTGACTCATCCCGTGCAATGTGCAGCTTACTCCGGCAACCGTGATGGAGGGGGTTCGGGAACGTCAGCGAGCAAGCCTTCACCAATGCTAGCTGGTTACCAACAAGGTTTGAGAGCAGTTCCCCTCTGCTGCTAAACTAGACAGCGTGTAATGGTCGTAGACTCCATCGTCCGCAAGCGTCGTCTTGGAGTAAAGCTGTTTTTATCTTGCTTAACCCCAGACTCGTGTCTTAGACAATGGAAAAAAACACCCCAGGCATTTTTGGCGTCACAAGGACGTGTCAGAAAACGGAAAAACCCCACCCAGGAGTGACATAGGTGATGAGCTGAGGATTGACTTGTTTGAGACCCTGTTCATGGATCAATTAGAAGCAGCATAAGATATAAGGCAAAACAGTATGAACTCACCGTAACCACGTTGTAAGCAGACAACAGTAAATAATCTCCTCAGTGGAGGAGCCGCGAAAGAAATGGGCCTGGTCAAACAAATAGAAGAGGTCAGCACGGCTTTCAGGGACCACGGAATACTAAAGACTGAACCATTTAAAATATTACTAGGAGCAGAGACATATGCTGTGTCGGTATGGTCCATTGCCGTTGCTTCAAAAATGAAGGAAGAATTAGGAAGGATGGAAGTGAGCGGAGTGATAGAGAAAGTCACCCAGGCAACGGATTGGTGCGCACCTATGGTGCCTGTTATTAAACCTAATGGACAGGTGCGCATATGCGTGGATTTGAAGAAACTGAATGAGAATATCAAAAGAGAACGATTCGTGCTGCCGACGACAGATGAGATTCTTGCGAAACTAACAGGTGCAAAGTGTTCACATCCACTTAGATGCTGCAAGTGGCTTTTGGCAAATACCGTTGCACCCTGAGCGCTACCGGGTAACGACTTTCATCACGCCATTTGCTAGATATTGTTTTAAAAGACTTCCTTTTGGCATCAATATCGCGACTGAGATCTTTCAGCGGAAGATCTGAAACTACTGACAGAGCTCGAGGAGTTCAAGTGTACATGGACGATGTGATCATATATGGGGCATCCATGCAGGAACACGACACACGACTGAAACGTGTAATGGAAACAATAGAACTGGCAGGACTGAAATTAAACAGAGATAAATGTGTGTTCGGCCAAAATGAGCTGCATTTCCTGGGTCAGGTAGTCGATGAGAACGGAGTCAGGGCGGACCCAGAGAAAGTCAAAGCCATCGCAGAACTCAAAGCCCCAAAGAACGTGCACGAACTAAAGAGAGTGCTGGGGATGATCAATTATATAGGGAAGCCATACTAACAGGAGGATCACTATACGAACTCCTCCAAGCAAAAACTGCGTGGACATGGGACTGTGCACAGGAGCAAGCATTTAGCCAATTAAAGGAAGCGCTCATGTCGTCACCAGTATTGTCATTCTACGACGCAGAGAAGCCGACAGTCGCATCTGCTGATGCCAGCAGTTATGGTTTGGGGGGAGTGCTTCTCCAACAAATCGGAAACTGCTGGAAACGGTCGCATATTGTTCGCGAACACTAACGAAGCGAGAATGAATCTTGGGCAGATTGAGAAGGGCGTCTTTCATGAGGTCTGAAGCGTGCGGGCATTTCTGCAAATACCTGAGCGGGATGAAGCGTTTCAAACTCATTACAAATCACAAGCCGCTAGTCCCGTTGATAAACAGCAAAGATCTGGACAACGTGCTGATTAGATGCCAGAGACTTTTACTCAGACTAATGAGATTCAGTGTGACAGCCGAGTACGCTCCAGGTAAAACACTTGTAGTAGCGGACACGTTATCACGAAGCCCACAAAGCGGCACCACGGACAGTACCACCGAATCAGACATAACTTCTTTATCGCCAGACATACATCATGGGAAACGTCGGCATCACAAAAGTAAAATAAATGCAATTTGTGGAAGCAACGAAAAATAATGGCTTGCAGAGAGTAAAACAACTAATCAGAACCGGATGGCCGCTTTGCCGCGAAGGTACATCAGCCGATAAAGAACATGCATTCAGTAGTGAATTATCGAGACTGATGGCTTACTTACTCGGGGAAACCGTATTATCATTCCAGAGTCCCTACGACGTGAAACTCTAGAACGAATACATGAAGGGCACCAGGAAGCAGCAAATGCAGAGAAAGCACAGACATCTGTGTGATGGCCAGGACTGTCTTCAGGCCAAACGGAAAGAATTGAAATGTAAATTCTGCTCTTTGAGCATAAAAGTCACTAAGAAAAGAGCCGCTGATTCCAACATCCCTACCTGACAGACCATGGCAGCACCTGGGCGCGGATCTGTGTGAGTACAAAGGAAAACATTATCTTATACTCTCTGATTATTATTCCAGGTAGTTGGAAATCCTGCATATTGAACACCACAGCAGAACAAGTTGTCATCAAGCTCAAAGCAGCATTTGCGCGATTCGGCATCCCTGAAGTGGTCGTATCGGACAACGACCCATAATTTACGAGCGAAGCTTTTCAGACATTCAGCCGTGAGTTCTATTTTCAGCATGTTACTTCAAGTCCACATCATCCGTCGGGCAATGGACAAGCGGAGCGAGCTGTCCAGTCAGCAAAAGCGATACTATGGCAAAAAGACCCGGTGCTAGCGCTGCTAAGTTACAGAACAACTCCAAATTCATCGACCGGAGTGAGCCCGGCAGAGCTTTTGATGGGGACGGAAACTTCGGAACACAACACTGGACCGCAACCTTATTCCGAAGTGGCCGGATCGGAAACTTATACAAAGGCGAGATGATGCTGCTAAGCAACAGCATGGCACCTATTAATAGGAGCACGGGTCAAAGACTTACCCAGTTAAAACAAGGTGATCCAGTCCTTGTCAGCTGGGCGAGGAAAAACTTTAGAAAACTCAGCGGCGGTTGTGGGACAAAAGTACAACAAGCATCTATGTGCTCCGTGGCAAATTGGAGTGAAAGCGAAATTGCCGTTATACAACTCATTCCATCAGAGAGCTATGCTGAAGCTGACAAAAGAGTGATGAAGTACACCAGGCAGACAGATAATCCACAGTCTACTCAGGGTAGCGAGGATTAATAACAGGTCTGGTACGGTGAAGTAAACCAGTTTCAAAAACTAAATTTGTAGCTGTAGATTTCCCAGGAAGCTTATAAAGGTTGATGAATGGACTGTTCAAGGTTAAATATTAATAGCATATTGGTATATGTTAATGGAAAGAAACGTTGCAGTGGTGTTATGCTATTCATGCTGTTAAATCCAAATAGAATTATAGAATGTTTAAAGGTCTAAGGAACAACAAGCTGAAATTGTAATAAGTAAAAAGGGATAATATGCTATGTTCATTATGTATTATTTTGACATTACTTCTGTTGGTTAAGTGTTCGCAAATTTATAAAAGGGGAAGGTGTCAGAGTATTACGTAAAACTTCGGAAAACCTCATCCAGGGGAAGTTACGTGGGTGATAAGAGCTGCACGGGGATTGACTTGTTTGAGACCACTGTTCATGGATCGTTTTGTTAATTAAAAACCCAAATGAGAGACTGGCCGCTTGCTGCTGTGCTTCAATACTGTGGTGATTCACGCTGGAGTTAACGACATGAAAAATAAACAATCTGAAGTTTTTAAAACACACTTTCCATCGCTTTGCTGAATAATTATTAGAACTGAGAGGCAGCTGCCATCACGAATCCTTTATCTATTTTCTTACTTCAAGAGGTGGTGGTTTTTAATCGCCTTTTGCATTGCATAGCTGGCTTAAAACATGCAGTATGCGTGGTGATTTTTGATTTTGAATCGTGAATGCTGGAATAGTTTCTAGGAAAGACCTCGGCTGTATATCGCAGAGATGGTCTGCACAAGCATCTGGCTCTAACTGACCGTCAGAAGCGGTCCTGGACAGTAAGATGGAACTGTGACCAATACATCGAGGAGAAACAGCTCCAGACTCTGCTGAATTCGATCTCAACCTTAGACTGTTTCTCCGGGATCCCTCCTATACCCAGCGTGTCAGCGTCGTGCGAACAGGCACAAGAAAACAGTGGAACCCTCCAATATCATCAGTATTAAGACTACTCAGCATCAGAGTCCTACGCCAACAGTCGTTACCAAACTCAAGCTGGCCTTACTGAATATTAGAGCTTTGAATAGTAAAACGTTCTTTGTGAATGAACTGATAACTGATCATAAACTAGATTTTATGTTGTTGACTGAGACTTATTTGAGTACAGATGGAGCAGCCTCCTTAATGACTCACACCACCACACTATAGTTTAATTTTACAAATCATAGCGGAAGAAAAAAAAGGAGGGGCCTGGCTTAACATCTGTTACAATTCTTTAATTGTAAAACATATTGCATAGCACTTTCTCTTCTTTTTGAGTACTTAGCAACTGTGGTGAATGCTCAGTCAAAATAGTGCTTTTAGTCATTTATAGACCATCTAAATATTCGTCTTTTTAACTGAGATCTCAGAATTGCTTTCTATATGTATTACTACGTATGATCAGGTTTTATTAACTGGTGATTTTAATCTGCATGTAGACAATGCTTCGGATGAAACCTTTGGATTTTATTCAGCTATTACACTCAGTAGACTTCACAACATACTGCAGGCCCATAACCGAGGACACACATTGATTTTGGTTATTTCCGGGGACTAAATATAAACATTAGTCAAATCAGGATTATTAGCAGTTCAGATCGTCAGTGCATATTTTATGAAATTGGGACCCTATTCCCTGGAGTCGAGTTAGAATCGAATTTCCATTTAAAACATTAATAAACAACTGCTGAAAGGTTTGCCATTACTCTGAACGAATTGCCCGTTCCCCCTGAGAAATTAACTGTTGATGAAAGGGTGATTTATTTTACCAGTCGTATGAGACTAGAAAAGAGACAGTTACGGCACGCAGTATACAGTCTACAAATTCAGCCTGTAATTTCATTTTGTGATTGTTTGATGATATTTAAACCCTAAATTCTTTTAACTATCCTTTCCTTTTCTTCAATGAATGGTTGGACACAGGTGGACATTGTTGCTGCTTTTGCCACGTAAGTAATTCGAATTTAATATATATATATATATATATATTTTTTACATATTTGTACTAGCATTATATATTTGCGGTTCATGCTGATTTGTCATTTCATCTAAGCTCAGATGTTTGCACTTGCAAGCCCAAAAATATATAATAAATTGTTGATGGCAGACAGTCATTTTCTCCCTCTGCTCAGCGTCATTCATTGGCTATGGCGTGATGACAAAGACAACAATTTAAATGAAGAAGAGACACCCTTATAATGCATTACAGACATTTATAAGAGCCATTTAATAATACATTAAAGATTCTTAAAGCATCTATAACAGTTTTAAATGAAAAATATAACAGATGTAATGTACATTAATAACATGCATTGTTATTATGTTCATAAGCCTGACATGAGAAGGTTCAAAAACATTTTGGCAGCCAAATGTGGAATTAACAGAGGTGGAAATTACTTTTATGCTGTATGTAGACTTGCTTTTTAAGGTTCATTACATACATGCACAAAACAAACCTCATCAGCATTGTTTTAAAATGAGTATAACATGAAGCGCAACCCTCACTTTTAGTGTTGGCAGCCTAGTGGTTAGGACTGTCGCCTCAGGGCCATGGGTTTGAGTGCCACTACCATCACTAGACAGACCATAATCCCAAGTTATCCCAGAAAACTGTCTCTGAAGTTAGAAATGGAAGTCACTCTGGATAAGAGCATCTGCTAAATACCATAAATGTAATGATTACATTGCTGCTGTAGCAACATTAACTATATAAATTAGATTGAGTAGCTGATTTATAAAATATATGTTAAGGCATTATGAATGATTTCAGTGCTGTCATTGTAAAGTCAAGTCAAATGCACCTCTCTTTATACATTTATAAGCTATGACTACACAAATATATGCTACATGCTTACGTGCATTATAACTTCATAAAATAATTTAGTGCAGTTAATGTAAAGTCAAGCCATTAGTACTCTCATTTATAAATTCTTTAAACTAAATCCACATTCTATAAGCGTGCTGAAAGGGTCTTATATGTAGGCATTATTGACACAGTTTGGGAATACAGTGAACAAGCTGATAAATATATTATGTTCACTTCTGTCTTCAGTCCTCCGCTGAGCTCCTGACGCTAATGCTGACAACTCCGCTCTGAAACATTATCCATCCGCTTAGCTTGTTTGTCGCCTGGCCTAATATACATGACCAAACAACATTTCCCCATGATACATGCATTTGCCCTAAGATGCTGGGGGAAAGTGGAATTGGACTGCCGTGTGGTGCAGTATCTTGAAAGTGAAACAAAAGCTAGGAAATATAACTAAACTTGCAAGCAAGTCTGTATTGCTACACACGGCATGAAGTCATTTGCCTGCCAGCGTGCCGTACCTCTAAAATAATTAATATGTTTATCATTGAGTAATATGATATTTGATCATTAAATATATTATAAACACTTTATTAACTTTTAAAATGAATTTACAGTATAAAAGATTACATTGTGAAGGTGCATATGCTGCCATATTCATCATATTCTATAAAGATTCATTTAAATGCTTTGAACTTCTTATGTCAGGCTTATAAACACAATAGCAATGCATGTTATTAATGTATATTAAAGCTGTTATATTTTATTTAAAGCTGTTATAGATGCTTTGTGAATTTTGAATTTATTCTTAAATGCTTCTTACAAATGCCTCATTCATGCCTTATGAGTGCTAATATAGTCACACAGTTGGATTATTTTGAGATTAAGCCATAGTTCAGATAATGAATGAATAAAGCTTATTTGAAAATCATATAAAAAGAAAACAAGCATATATCCTTCAAATCCTGGTCTTAGTATTAGGGTTAATGCTTCATTCTATGTATTTGGCTGCATTACAGCATATGTGAGTGTTTATATGAGGTGATGCCAAAGTCTGATAATTTTTCACATCAAGTTATTTGTTTATCAGGTGTCAAGGGCTGTGATTTTTCTCCTCTGAAACATGTTTCTGAACCTTTGCCCCTTTTATTCTAAGTTGTGTTATGCTATTTGTAATGTTGGCTTATGCATATTCTTAAACCTAGAGTGTTTGCAGGGGCTCTTAGAAACCATGACATGCTAACGTTAATCAGCAAGAAGCTGAGAAGGCACTGTCAAAATGGTTTATTGGAGCTAGAGACAGAGGAGGACAAAAGAGCAGCATCAGGAGATACAACCCGAGACCAACCAAGAGTACCAATGAGCAGCTGTATGTTCATTTGTTAGTAAATGTTATTTAGTGCTGCTGAAGTTTAGAAAGCCAGAATTTAAAAATGTTAGAAATAAAAGTTAAGATTTGAAGCATTAGAAGTCTCACTGTGTGCTCCTAATGCTTTTTTGTCATAGTAATTCATGGTAATTGTTGCAAAATAATATATAAAAGCAGTCATTTTTTTAATTAAGTGTACATGTCTAAAAGTAATGTGACATTAATACTTAGTAGTTCTCATATTTAAATAAGGAGGCATTAGATACAAGTTGACCCAATTTAGTGTTCACATAAATCTTAATACTTGGACTGAAAATGGGATAGCCTATATGTTGCCCAGTTGGGGCTCATCTAAACAACAGGTGGGCCCTCTTGCAACTCTTACTTCAACCGTTGCCCCATATAGCACCCACATGGAACTTGAAGCTGGGACCAAAAAGGGTCTTATGTAAGTTGCCCAGTTTGGGCCTACCTGTGTCCCAGTGTAATACTGCATAAAACCCATGGGTAAATGTCGTGGGGGCCAAATTGGAACCTGCGGACAATGTCCACATTGGGCCTATTTTTAACTTATTGTACCCTTATGGGGCACGCATACAAATGTTGGCTGGAGTAGTTGCTAATGTACACTATGTTAGTGGCTAATGTACTATATTACTTGCTAATGTACACTATGTTAGTGGCTAATGTACACTTGATATATGTAATATGATATGAAATGTTCAGTTGATATGAAACAAGTGGAAAATGTTGAAATTTGTGAAATATTGTGAAACATAATTGTGAAATAAAAAGGAAAATACTGCGTTGTGATGATGAATTGAGCATTTGAGAGTGTTATTTATTACCCTGAAATGATGAAGTGGAGCAGTGGAAGGAGCAGTCTGGTTTGATCGACATACTGCAAGGCAAAGGCATTAACATCTACTTACCTGCTCGATTAGACATTTTAATGTCCTCATTTTATACAAAAAATATAAATGCATGTAAAAATCTACATTCATCAGTTTTCATTTCATTTGCAGAGGCACAGAGGCAGTGGTAGTGAAGATGCTGTCGAAGTCTGTTGTGCTGCTCTGTTTGTGGTAGCAGCTAGCACAAGTAAGTCTTTTCACTTTCAGTCATTACAAAATTGACCATTTTTATTTCCAAATATTTAAAAAACTAAAATACACATTAAACAAAGCCACAATGTAAGATATCAATATTATAATATATGATGGTATAATTAGTTTGCTGCAGCAGAGCAAAGCGATGTTGATGATGAAGATCTGGAGAATCTGTTAGAATCAGTGCTGCAGATGTTTAATGAGATAAAAGAATCCCTTAGAAACAGCTGGAAGGTGTGGCGACTGCAACTGAAGGTAAAAGTAACGTCTTCCTCCTCTCTCTAAAAATGGAAGCCATCTCTCCTAAAAATCAATTACAATATATTCTTAGAATAATTAGTGTATTAATATGCAATAATAACTCAAATATTATTAATGATGAAATAAAGATCATGTGAGGGTTCTCATGAAGAACAATTTTAGTCAAATCTCACCTTAATAACTGTATAAATTTATTTTGATGATAGAGATTAAATTCTGCACTTTAAGATCTGGGTTATTTAACTGTGAGACTTACCACTGAAAGCACAGTTAGTCTAGGACTAGTCATAATCTTAGCATGAAACTGGCCCTAAACCTGTCTCTACGGTGAGTGTTGAAAGCATTAAATATGTAGTATTTAGTAATGTAGAGACAAATTTATTTATGAGACATAACAATATACACTATCCTTATTTTAATGAAGCTCTACATTTTATTGAAATTTCATTAAAAAAATTATATTAATTTATTAAGGATTGAAGAAGATTGCAAACGCTGCCCACAAAAAGATCTGGAGGCAGTAGACAGACAGCTGGAAAAGCTGGGGAAACAAGCAGATGCGTTAGAGCTGTGTCCTTGTTTTGCATTTTAACATATAATATTTATACAAGATGGAACTAAAAAAAGAAATAAATCAGCATTTTCTTTGTTTCTGTTTTTATGTTGAAGTCTCTCTAAAGTGGCCTCAGCCACACTCTCCAGACCTAAAATGCTGCTCATCAGTTCATTGGACGTTCGTCCGGATTCCTCTGGCGTATAAATGTCTGACCAGCGTTAATACTTGCCTTATTATATAGTACCGTGCTCCTCTTGTTACACGTCCGATAACGTTGCTTTGTCTGACTATCACGCTCTAAAAATAATGGAGAGATCACATCTCTCGAATTCGAATCAATCTAAATCTTGTTTTAACCCGTCAAGTCTACAACCCTATCTCCTTCCTGCAGAGTATGTTCCTGCACCAGTGAGCGAGTCTATCATTTCACCTTCGTGGTCTTCCACACGGTCTCCTACGGCTCGCCCACAGGGGTGAGTTTGTTGAAGAACGGGGTGTTCGTGGTCTCTGCCACCGATAACGCTCCGGGCGGACACCGAGGACACGTCGGGCAACGCAGTCACCCTCCTGCTGAACCAAAAGGTGACCAGATCTCCCTCCTGCTCTGGTCAGGCCACTGCAGGATCTCCTGAGGCAGAACAAAGCGGAACACCTTCTCCGGTCATCTCCTCTTTACAGTGTGAAACCCTGCCTGGCCTTGTTCTCACAGAGTTGCCTCACGCCTTATGCTTACGTTCCACAACCCTTCCCTGATCATGGCTCTTGCTTTTAAGTCTGCACTTGGACATGTGCCTTAAACATAATAAAAATCAATTTGCATTTCAGCATATTTCATGCGCAAAGACTGAAGTCATTGCTTAAAAAGGCATTAATTACATTAAACATGCATCAGCGTAGCTATTCTCACAGTAACGCATACATAAATTGCCTGAGTCGTTAGATTTTGTAGCAGGCCAAAATGAATCCAGATTAGCTCAAAATTACCCAAAACTTCAGTATTTCTTCATTTTTCATTGATCACATTTTTTTGTCTCCCATTTTATAATGTTAGAGAGTGAAAAAATAGGGAAAAAACTCATCTAGAAACATGTATTATTTATCAAATAATTTTTATTCTGTATCAGATAGATACAAATGGATAAAAAGAAGTGTTTTCCGTCTGCCACTAATTTTTATTTTTCTTCACAGCACTAAGCCATAGAATGTCTCTCTTAATAACAACTCCTAGAGTCAATTAAAACAGTGAGTTTGGTCTTGAGGAGTGTTCTGACACTGTAGTTTGTTGAGTTTAACATGTGATGTGATCAGTTTGGATAACTACTTCCAGTGAAGCGATTTCTCATTATAGATATGTAAGAAATATGGGAATAAACATAAGTAGTGTTGCTTAGCCCCATCCTGGTCTCGGTCTCGGCCCTTCAGCATCTTGGTCTTGTCTCGGTTCCGACACACTCTGGTCTCGATCAGGACTTGAATTCAATAATATCACTGAAACAGTGGGATTCTGGGGTTTATTCACTTTCCACACCGTTACCAGGCATCATAGCATCCAAAGTCCATAAATAAATACATAAGGCGCAGTTTTTATCTGCCAAGCACAATCACAAAGTCTGATCCAGAAACTCCGCAGAACACGCTCATCGTTTAATCACAATTAAGGCCTGTCCACGGGCGTTGAAATCAACGCCCTCGCGCCATACGCGGTTTTGCTGCATTTTGTAGCTGCGATTGGCGTTTCACTGGCGTTCGCAATAGCGTCGTTTTCCTCGCGTTCGTCGGGATTTTGACGCCAAGAAAACGTTGCATGCAGCGTTTATTTGACGCCACCGAGCAACGCAGCCAGCCGAACGCCGGCGCCGAACGCCCCCGTGGACGCTTTGATTTGCTCCAATGAGCAGAAAAAACGGTCGGCGTTCAGTCGCCGCTCACCTGGCGCCACGCACGCCAGAAAAACGCCTGGTTCGGACGTCCGTGTGAACAAGGCCTAAGGCTGATATTAGTTAGTAGATATAAGTGCATTGGGTTGAATAAAAAATAAATTAGTAATTTCAAAATATTTATTTATCAAACATTTCGACTAAAATAATCACACATTGACAACTGGCACATTCAATTTAGATTCACAGCCTATAAAGCACCCAGCAAACTGAAATAGTGAATAATAATCAATGAAACAGGACGATTTCAAAAACCCTTAACTTAGAAGTGCACACAAAATGCAAAATCAGGCGTGTTTCAGAAATATCATAATCTTGCCAAAGCTACGGAGAGAAAAATGCATCATGTGGTGAAGAAAGTGTAATGGAGACCGATCATCCGGTCCAGGACAGGAAGTAAAGCTGTCCCAGCGCGTCGCCGCACACCACCTGGGAGGGTCAGCGGGTGGGCCTCCAGCGTCTCTGACAGCGGCACCTGGGCTATGCCGACCTGGGGAAGGACAGACAGTGTGAAATTGTGATCTCGTTTACAGCCTCGCTTCCACAACGCGACTACAGCCACCTTCATTCGGAGGACGACAAAGGTGAGAGAAATGGTGGAGGAACCTGTTTTTTGGT
This sequence comes from Distichodus sexfasciatus, assembly GCA_032718565.1. Taxonomy (NCBI): domain Eukaryota; kingdom Metazoa; phylum Chordata; class Actinopteri; order Characiformes; family Distichodontidae; genus Distichodus; species Distichodus sexfasciatus. The sequence goes on from JAVGVS010000106.1 coordinate 1,396,188, forward strand.
GGATCGGTCCCAAAATTTGACGCTCCTGTCGTAAGAGCCGGACACGATGAGGCTGTCGGTCAGTCGTACGACACTGATCCTGTCGCCGTGGGCCTGCAGGGGGACAGAAGACACAATTGGAGGCTCTTAGTGTTGCTCTCAAACCATTGGTTTTTTAATGAAGAGATCAGTTATTGCAATTTATATTAAGTAATTGATAAAGTCAAGTTTCAGCAAACACTACATTTGAACACATTTTTACATATCGCACGTAATAAACACGTGTTCATTAAACATTCTTCACGATAGCGTAAGTGAAATAGTTCTCTGCAGACCCAAAAGGGTAAAAGGTCTTTGTAAGACAAAGAAAGGTTCACTATATGGCATCACCGTGAAGAGCCACTTTTGATTCTAACATTCGATGCGGAATCGTCCCAGCGTCTACATGGAGATGCACAGATTATGTGATTCATTTCAACACCCCGACACCTTTCACACAGTGTGAAAGCGAACACTCACTGGTCTTCTAACAGTCCAATGACAAATACTCGGTTCCTGGTTCCACCACATGTTCCCTTTAGAGTCTCCACACAAACTCTGAAGAAAAGCGCTAAGGACAGTTAACTCTAGATTTTATACAAGCGTTGTACGGTCCAGGTCAGAAATAATGATATGATGGAATAAGACACACAGAGCAAGCAAATGTAAATAATAATTAATACTTAACCACGAGGAAACACAGCAGAGGCGAAAACCAGGTGTTTTACGCTGCCCTGCTAAATGTGCTTGGCAAGTATGTAGTGAAAATTCCCGAAAAATCCGATCAAACATTTACTGAAGCGCCAAATAACTCATAATGTGGTAAATATCACTTTAGGATGAAGCTTTCATACGAGACTATGAATTATATACGCCTGAACATCTTAGGAATATTGTCAAACAGCATTTTCATCATATAAATCAACCGCCCGACCTTCCATTCCAAATAACCCTGTTGAAATGTCTTGTATGTGTAAACAACCGCGGCGCATACCGCTACCATTTAATAAAACTAAGCAGTAAATACTGTAAATGTTCTGCGCCTTGGCTCGTTCTTCCGCGGCCGCTGCTGTCGTTTGCCCCAACACTTTCACTTGACTTCTCCTCCTCCTTCCTCCTTCTCCTCCTCCTCCTCCTTCTCCTCCTCCTCCTCTTTCTCTTCCTCCTGCTGGTTTTCAATACGGAGGGCGTCATAACACGAGTTCAGCTGGATATCAGGACCTAGGTTCACCTGCGGAGACACGAGAGCCCAGCCCGACTCACTAAGACATCAGCCTATTAACTGTTCGGGGAGGTGATGATGATGATGATGATGATTCACTTTGGGTTCCTCTGACCTTTCACCCCTCCCCGAGTGCTTACTAAATTAGAATCAGTCTTAATTTTCTTTCCCTTTAAGCAGACAAACTGCTGCTGCGGCTGATATCACTTTCATAATAATGTGTTACTGTGGAGATAGGGCTGGACGATATGAATCTCAAATCGACATCACGATGAAGGGAAAATTTCACTTCGATTTCGATTTATCAACTTTTTTTGCATTTCTTGAAATGGTTTGTTTTTTTCTTTACCATTATTATCATTATTGTATTATTATTAATATTTTTTTCTACCAAAAATAAAGTAAAAAATTTGGACGGTAAGCAGAAATGAAAAGGCCTATAACTGGTGCTATAGCGAAGGCAGGCGTGTTTTGACACGTTTTTTTTTTTTAATATGCAAGAGGGAAAAATACAATGTCACTATTTGAACAATAGGGGGCGCTAACAATGCTACAAATATTTATTAGCCTAAACCGTAAGTAAGTCGCACAAAGCGGGAACTTGGTCAATAAGTAGGGGCGGCGTCCTGCGTAGCACATAATATAAAGTGTACTGGTCGGCCTATCTAATTTGCATAATATGCAAAACAGACTTTTGCGAACTCCTTCCCGTTGGCTGATTAGAGCATGTGAGGTGTCCAATGAATCTGGGGACTTGTCCTAATATCAGAACTCAACTTTTTTGCAAATATTTTTGCTTACTCTGACATCTGTTTCACCGACTCCTTTCTTCGACAGCATTAGCTGCGTTGGCGCTGCTTTTTGTGTCTTTTGTTTGGACCCCGCTGTTTGCCGCTTGTGGCTACATTATTACGTTCTTATTTTAACGTCTTGCCTTTACACAAACAAATGTATTAAAATATAGTTATGTCTAGGGAACACCGCTCACAAGCTTGTGGACGCGTGTACATGTTGTGCGTGCTGTGGTGTGAACTGACCAGGAGCACCAAGTTGATGCTGTCGCTGGTTTCCACCAACATCCACATTGTGTTTTCTCCATTTTTTTCAAATCCGAAAACTCGCGTGCCGCCACTCCAGCTGCGTCGACGACAAAAAGGGAGTGTTCAGTCGACCTTTAATTCCACTTCACTTACGTACAATCAGCTGGTGAGAGCGCTTACTTAAGGTCCAGCTTGCGCTTTTCTTTCTCGGTAGAGGAGATGTCGACAATGTGGCCGTCTACGCACACTCCCAGCAGGGCGCTACAGTAGAAGAGGGACATCACACTGCTGCCCAAAGTGTACAGCGTCACTTTAGATAGACTGGAATAAACAAACACAGGAAATTAAGTTACTTTGAGCCGCGAGAAAGTGAAACGGGAATGACGTTTACAGACTTTCTCAGATGCTTTTAACAATGTCCATTAGCTCATTTCAGGGACCGTCTCCCCGGAGCAACTTTGGGGTACATTACGATGTAAAAAACAGGATTTGATCTTCGATTTACTTCCAACGTCAAGCATTAATTAATACGACCCCAAGGCACGCCGTCCGGTCGCCGTCGAGCTAAGCTTTCGCCCGGACTTTTACAGAGTTTATTAGCCACAGCCGGCTGGACGCTCGCTGCGCTACCGGGAAGCACAGCTTCCGAAGGCTCGCAACCCAGAGAGGCTGGAGCTCGGCTACTTTGCCGAAGTGCACTTCAGCGTGTGTGGCGAGCCCAAGCTTGGTGAGCAGTATTACTTTTGTCCCCCAGGGGAGTGTGACACTTTATAGTTAAAACTTACAGTTTTACGTTAATCTGGCATCTCCAAAATCATTTTTGGCATTGCAAGTCTGGCCGTTAGTTAGATGACAGTTTTTACCCCGTGGCATTGCGATGTTCGTCTCTCTCCAGTCTCCATATGCTCACGGTACAGTCGCTGCAGCCCACCGCTATCTCCCCATCCGGCATGCTGCTTACAGCACGAATGCAGCTGTTGTTTACCTACAGGATACACACACACACACACACACAAAAGCAGTATATCTTGCTGTATATTCACTCTCTGTACTCTCGCGAGAAGGTCACACTGTGAGAGTCGCGCATTCATCACCTGCAGCAACTTTTTAACAATATCACAAGTTTCATGTGGTGCAAATTGTAATGTAGGCACTAGAGGTGTAACGATACATCGATCTACGTATGGTAGCAGACTTTGTGATATGTGACTCTGCACGGCGAAACCAGCCGCTTGTCGCAACGGAGGTTTCCGAGAAAAACGAGCGTTTATGTTGCGTTATGTTGCGGTAAAATTAGGGATTTTTTGTTTTTAGTGTTTTGAAACAGTGGAAGGTCTATACTGTACTGTTGTGAATAAATTTGGCTGAAAAACGTACCCTTTCCATCCTAAAAACGTGACTTTCTTGAGGTGAGGAATTCAATTCCAGCAGAATGTTAAAAGTTTCTGTTTTGACCGCTCTGCTCCAATATTTACGGTAAATCCACTCGTCGACTAGCGTGAAGATATTTCTCTGGAATCCATCTTCGTCTCCCGAGTTCAGTTAACCTAACGCAGGTAGACTATCCGTGTGGCTGTGAATTCAGCGTAGGCTACCGTAAATGCAAACGTAGCCGCGACCGCACCAAGCGTCTGTGAGTGCCACGGCGATAGTCAACTTCAAAGGCAGATTTCTCCATTTCTCACTTGGCGTGACAGGAGAAACCCGACTCCTTTCAATGTTGATATCTCAGTCATATGTCGTCCCATTCATTCCATATAGGTATCGTTTTGAAGCTTGATTTATGCCCTTTCATGAAAACATAATAACTCAATTTTGAGAAATTGCAACAAGCGACTGGTTTTGCCGTGGAGGGTCACATATTGGACATTGAATGGTTGTGCACTGAATCCATACAACATTGCATCACAGCGAAGCTTGAGGCAGGCTAACGTTTGGATTGGGGTGGACGATGATCTTTAACGCTTTTACGTTCATGAAGGCATCGAGATTAATTTCTGCTTGTGAGCTAATGCAAGCCGACACTAGCTGGACCAATGTTACAATGTTACTCACCTTAGTGAAGTAAAGTAGCGAGTTGGAATGCCACAACTCCAGCCTTCCTGAGCTGTACCCGCTCACCAGCAGGTCCTCGCTCTCCAGGAAACACAGCACACTCACAGGCTCCACCTGTCTGGGAGGACTCTCTACAAACACACACACACACACACACACACACAGTGCAATTACGCAGGCTTTGCAGTCAGCAATGATTCTGTAGCTTCACATCTCACTTTTCTGACAAATGTACCTGTATTAAGGCTCCAGGCCATGAGGGAGCGGTCCTCAGACACGGTGAGGAAGCGGGAGCCTTGTCCACTCACCAAGGCCTGGACTGCAGCGCAGTGACCCAGCAGAGTACTATGATGCTGTACCTAGATAGAGAGAGAGGGGCAGAAAGAAAGAGTTTTAAAAGAGTCTCAGAAGCGAGGAACACTGTAATAAAGGACAAGAAAAGCTGCAGTAAGAGATGAGTAACGATGAGGTGAGGAACATAAAGCAAGATGTGAAAACTGTCAGAAAACTGAGAGTAACCTTGAATAACCCTGTAGTAACATTTGAGCAACTGTGATGACAGAGGTGAATAAATTTGAACAACTACTAAAATTTGCGTAATACGGGAGTGAGATGTGAGCAACGCTGTAGTAATGTGTGAGTAGCTCAGTAGTAAGTGGTTAGTAATTCAGTAGCAAGAGGTGAGTAAAATTTATGAGATGTGAGTAACTGTGTAATAACATTTTACTAATTAGCGTAAGCTCTAAGTAGCTCAATAACTGTTGTATGGGTGAGTAACTCTGTGGTAAGCGAGTAGTCGTGAGTACCTGTAGCGGGTGCCAGAGTTTCACTGTTCCATCCTCCGACGCTGTGGCAACCAGCAACTCCTCAGAAGCTCCAGCATCTGGACAAAATGAGACAATGAGGACTGAAACTGTAAAGTTCTGATGTTTAAATAATAAGCCATTGTGTGTGTGTGAGTGAGTGTGTGTGTGTGTGTGTGTGTGAGTGTGTTACCTATATTAGAGATGACAGTGGCGTGGTGGAGGCGTGACTTGTGAGCCTGAATCTCAGCAATCACTCCCAGGTCTGGTTTCCACACCATCAGCAGGCCATCGGCAGATCCCAACATCACATAATCCTCCTACAGCCAGGATGAAACATTTAAAAAGCGGATCAGTCACCGTCACACTGGCCTGTACACACACACACACTCACACACACACACACACTCACAGTGTGTAACAACTCACCCAGCAGCACAGCGCGCTGAGAGGGGAAGAAGTTGCCACCTCTCTGATGCAGCTTCCTGTAGGGACATCCCAAAAACGCAGTGTGCAGTCGCTAGAGCAGCTCAGCTGTGGGGCACATGGACACAGGTGAACACCAGACTACATATCCCACAATTCTAGAACTATTCTATTTTACACACAAACATGTGAGTGTGTAACTCTAGCAAGAGGTGTGTAGCTCTATAGCCAGAAGTGTGTAACTCTATAGCCAGGAGTGTGTAACTCTATAGCCAGGACTGTGTAACTCTATAGCCAGAAGTGTGTAACTCTATAGCCAGGAGTACGTAACTCTATAGCCAGGAGTATGTAACTTTATAGCCAGGAGTGTGTAACTCTATAGCCAGAAGTGTGTAACTCTATAGCTAGGAGTGTGTAACTCTATAGCCAGGACTGTCTAACTCTATAGCCAGAAGTGTGTAACTCTATAGCCAGGAGTACGTAACTCTATAGCCAGGAGTATGTAACTTTATAGCCAGGAGTGTGTAACTCTATAGCCAGAAGTGTGTAACTCTATAGCCAGGAGTGTGTAACTCTATAGCCAGGAGTGTGTAACTCTATAGCCAGAAGTGTGTAACTCTATAGCCAGGAGTATGTAACTCTATAGCCAGGAGTGTGTAACTCTATAGCCAGAAGTGTGTAACTCTATAGCCAGGAGTATGTAACTCTATAGCCAGGAGTGTGTAACTCTATAGCCAGAAGTGTGTAACTCTATAGCCAGGAGTATGTAACTCTATAGCCAGGAGTGTGTAACTCTATAGCCAGAAGTGTGTAACTCTATAGCCAGGAGTATGTAACTCTATAGCCAGGAGTGTGTAACTCTATAGCCAGAAGTGTGTAACTCTATAGCCAGGAGTGTGTAACTCTATAGCCAGGAGTGTGTAACTCTATAGCCAGAAGTGTGTAACTCTATAGCCAGGAGTATGTAACTCTATAGCCAGGAGTGTGTAACTCTATAGCCAGAAGTGTGTAACTCTATAGCCAGGAGTATGTAACTCTATAGCCAGGAGTGTGTAACTCTATAGCCAGAAGTGTGTAACTCTATAGCCAGGAGTATGTAACTCTATAGCCAGGAGTGTGTAACTCTATAGCCAGAAGTGTGTAACTCTATAGCCAGGAGTGTGTAACTCTATAGCCAGGAGTGTGTAACTCTATAGCCAGAAGTGTGTAACTCTATAACCAGGAGTGTGTAACTCTATAGCCAGGAGTGTGTAACTCTATAACTAGGAGTGTGTAACTCTATAACCAGGAGTGTGTAACTCTATAGCCAGGAGTGTGTAACTCTATAACCAGGAGTGTGTAACTCTATAACTAGGAGTGTGTAACTCTATAACCAGGAGTGTGTAACTCTATAACCAGGAGTGTGTAACTCTATAGCCAGGAGTGTGTAACTCTATAACTAGGAGTGTGTAACTCTATAACTAGGAGTGTGTAACTCTATAGCCTGGAGTGTGTAACCCTCTAGTCATAAGTGTGTGTAACACTAGTAAGAGTTGAATAATTTTGCAGTAAGACGTGAGTACACACATACCGCAGCTGACGGGGTCCAAGCACAGGCTGTGATCCAATCTCTATGACAGTGGAGCAGAGACTTAGTGAGAACTGGAGAGGAAGGGGAGTCCACCTTCCACACCTTCAAAGCCTGAAACCCAGAAATCATCATCATCATCATCATCATCATCATCATCATTATCATCGCCACAACCACCATCACTATTATTAATACAGCTGTTAATAACATTACCTATAAGGAGATGAACATGATGCAAGTTTGTCAGCGTTAAGTGTTCGGTGTTCAGCAGGCTGCTCTGTACCTGATCTTTTCCTCCTGACAGCAGCTGGTCTCCATCCGGACTGAAGGCCAGACACATGACCCCTCCCTTGTGACCTCTCAGAATGCTCACAGCCTTGGGTTCAACCCAGGGGTCAGAGGTCAAATCGCTCTTCTTCCACAAAGCGATAGTGAAGTCATCTATGAGACGGAGCAGTGCGAGAATCAAGGTGAGTAGTACATTTACAGCAGATGGTGTATGGATGTGGAAGGGGCACAGGTAGCGATGGTGTGCTGACCTGAGGCGGAGGCCACATGCGTGGAGTTGTGGGCCAGGGCGAGGACGGCGCCCTCCTGCACTCCGAACGCTCTTGCCGTCTGGGTCAGAGCCTCTACGTCAGCTCCCTTCCTCCTCCTCCAGAGCCGCAGTCGCTGGTCGAGCGCTCCGGACAGCAGCAGATCTCCACCTGCCGACTCCAACCACAGCAGGCAGGGCACAGACACCTGCAGACCCTCAGTGGACCACACCGCCTCACCTGCAGCACAGCGTGTGTGAGAGAGAGTGAAAGAACATAGAACACGAGCCGGTAAAATCTGCAGTAAAAAAGTGAATAACTGTACTGACAGGATGCACACAAACCTGACTCCAAACTGTACAGCTTGACACCATCTCCATGGTAACCCACAGCAGCGTATCCACTAGCAACGGCCACGGAGAGCGCAGCATCCACATCGTTTCCCGTAGGTCTGGACGCCTTGGGCTTGGAGCGCTTCGGTAATAAACAAATCATCTTACATCACTGTCATCTTCATACACAGTTAGACAAAATACAACATGTAGCAGCAGGAATCCATCAGTAAACGTTTAGATTTTTCTCTTACCTTCTCCTGTCCAAACACACACATGGAGCGTCCAAGGCCTCCGGACCAAACCTGAACCTGTAGAAAAGGCACAGACCCTCAAAATAACGTAGATTACAAATATGGGAAAAATAACGTTGACTAAAGGTTCACTAAAGTTGAGTTTTTTGATGAATTTCCCATCCCTAGTCTCCTCACCGTGCCGTCGTGCCCGGCGCTGAGCAGCGTGTCTCCTCCGGGCAGGAAGCCGAGGGCCTCTGCAGCGCCCCGGTGAGCTTGGTAGCGGCCCACACAGGCAAAAGCCTCCAGCGACCAGAGACGCACCTCTCCACCCAAACAACCCGAACACAGCAGAGACGAGGACGGAGAGAAACACACACTGCGCACCGACGCCTGGTGACCTGACAGAGTCTGAGAGAGGGAGAGAGTCAGTGGAAAGTAAAGACAGAGGGAGCGAGGAAGAGGACGGGTACACGGACACACAGATAGAGAGTCCTCACAGTGCAGCTCTGCTCCCTGCTCCAGTCCCACAACCGCACCGCTCCGTCCCAACAGCCCACGGCTACACGAGCACCCTCAGGGTCAAAGCTCACGCAGTTCAGAGGAGCTGGGCTGTGCAGATTCACCACCTCCTTGTTCTTGTGGGAGGACCACACCTGCACGCAAACATAGCAACAAAAGCTTATCAGAGAGTCAATCCATATTTTTTTTTCTGCTTTTTTCATTCTTAGTGATGTTTATCGATATTGGGATATAATATTAGTCCATATTGCACTGCCCTGTGTTTTAGCAACGTCCCTTTTCATCCAAAGTGACCTCCTGTTCATTATAAAGGGACATATATATATACGATGTCCGATTGATATTTTCATTTACACCCCCCCACAAATCCCCCGCTTTCAGTCACAATCCCCACCTTCACGTGGAAGTCTAAAGACACGGTGGCAAAGTGCTTCCTGTCCCGGCTGACGTCACATCCTGTGATCCTGTTGGAGTGGGCGCTCACGTGGGCCTTCCTGCAGGTCAGAGGAGAGACCAGTTCAGAACGTATAGTCTCGGTTTAATCTCTCACACACACACATACACACCTGCAGCCGTTGTGGAGGTCCCACACCTCCACTTGACCGTCGTAGGAGGTGGTGCCCAGAACACTCTCTTCCAGGAACAAGCAGCCCGAGATGCCGTCACAGCTGCTGACCAGAGACTTCACTTCCTGTTTGGAGACAGGAAACAGAAGCTTTTCAGGGACAGTCTCTCTGGAGCCATTTAGGTTCAAAGGTTAAAGGAACCAGTGGTTCGGCTCGGTTCACTAGTAGAACGCTCGGTTCACTAAAAAAGCACTCGGTTCACTATAACAGCACTCAGTTCACTATTAGAGCACTCTGTTCACTATAACAGTGCTTGGATCACTATTAGAGCGTTCAGTTCACTATTAGAGCACTCTGTTCACTATAACAGTGCTTGGATCACTATTAGAGCGTTCAGTTCACTATTAGAGCACTCTGTTCACTGTTAAAGAACTCTGTTCACTATTACAGTGCTCAGATCACTATTAGAACGTTCAGTTTACTATTAGAGCACTATAACAGTGCTCGGCTCGCTACTATGGACTATGGAAAATGGAGTGGCTCCGGGTGCAACCTGGTTGGTGTGTGTGTGGATGAGGTGCAGCGTGCCCTGCTCCGTGCCCACCACTGTCCAGCCTCCACCTGGACTCACAGCCACACAGGACGGCTCGCTCTGGAACGTGGACACCAGCTCACTGCAGCGAGATTTTAAAAATAAAGAAATGCGTTTTTACACTCATGCAAAATCCGAAACTTTCATTCTCCTCCACTCTGCCACACCCACCCCGCCTCCTGCTGCGGTACAAGCCCGGTGTTGTTGAGCCACTGCACGGCGTGAACTCCGCCCTCCGACGCCACCCTCTCGGCCCAGGCGTGAGCGCTGCACTCGGCCGGTTCGTTTAGAGCTTGCTGCACAAACAGAGCCGGCCAACGGCTGAGGAGGGGGGCGTGGCGCTTCAGGAAGCCGTGACAGGCCTCGAGCTCCTGTAAATCGCCTGCAGATGGAGAAAACACCTCCATCAAATACGTCCGTCGTCACCCATTTCATGCGCTAGCAATAGTGAATATTCACGAAATTTACAGTATAGTTTCCTGTTCAGCAAACGTTTCTTGTCATGTTTAGCCGTACAATAAGATCATAGATTATTTTCTTGGTATTTCTGTAGAACTTTGAATGTGTAATAGATTAAATTTTGTATGTTAAAGGTTTAAAACGTATGTTTCACCAGTCCAAGACAGAATCACGCCTACCTGACGTCTCGGCCCTGAAACGCTGGTCACTTCTCTTTTCTAAGCGGGAAAAAGAATTAACATTTCCATAAAGAAAGATATACAATTTTGAACCTTCAAATAGCAAGTGTCCGTACCAAACTGGAGGTAAGTGTCCAGGAGCGGATGCAGGAGCCTGTGATGGACATTAGCGTACATGAAGTAGTAACTGGTCAGCAGAAAACGCATGACCTCCCACTGTCCACACTTCATCTGCACAGAAAACACAATGCAGTGCTATGTAGTGTACCAAGTCAAATAGGGTGCGTGTGACACTCACACGTGCACTACCTAGTGCGTAGAGAGCCGTTAAGCTACAACCACGCTTAGTTCCTGAGATGCATACTACCACATAGAAAAGTATGATAAGAGCGCATTACCTACCATACCACTAAGTGCAGTAGTACGCGGCTCGGGACACATCCCTAATGAGCGTGATAAGTTTAAAGGTTGCAAAGAAGGAGACTGACCAGGTGCGCGGGCAGGTGGAGCAGAGGCTCTGCATCGCAGTGAAGGAAGGTGTCTTTTCCGTACAGGTCTGATCGCACCCAGAGGTGACCTGCCAGTATCAGGTGGGCTCTGGCTTGATCCTCCTCAGTAGCCAGGTAGAGCTGCTCAAAAGCTGACCTGACCTCTGGGTGGGTCATGGTCAGGGGTTGGTCCGGCTGGTGAGTGGGAGACGCATGGATCACACTGCAAAATAAAGATACCACAAAATGTAATCGTTGACCTGTGTACTGCTGGGACAGGATTGGTTTTACATGAGGAACGTGGGGGGAACGTTACTTCACCACAGGACATCTGTGATATAATTTTGGGGGTGCTGTTTGACCTTCTTATTTTTAGGAAACGCGCGGCACAGAATCGGACCGCCCGAGGGTTTCCTCAAGCGTCTCCACACTTGAAAAACCGTGTGAAGCTACGGGAACGTTTACAGCGGGTCCAACCGGGAGGGATTAGTATTACCTGAGCGGATTTTTCCCGGACCTTTTAGCAGAAGGTAAAAATCCCTGTAATCTTTAGTTCGAAATGATTACGGACGTGGCGCATTCGGATGCTACTAAACTCACAGAGAAAGTGAAAGTGAGTGACTATTTGTCATCGTGAACGCACCACAGCACAGCGCACAGTGCTCCGCAATGAAAGGTGACCTCTGCGTTTGACCCATCAACGAAGGAGCAGTAGACGGCTAACGGGGAGCAGTGCTTGAGGACGATACCTTGCTCGTGAGCACCTCGGTGGTACCTTCAGCGGTCCAGGGATTCGAACCGATCACCGTTCCGCTACCAGCTGAAGCTCTGGTAATAATCACTACGACCCCACTTTCCTCTCTCCTCATCGCTCACCTGAGTAAACCGTGAGCCAGCTGAGAGAACACTGCCATGGGTGCTCGGCTCTCTGGGTTCCTGGCAAGATGAAGAACCTTGTGCCAGGTTACTGGACCAGGAGTGGACTTCAGATTAGTGCAGAGATTGAGCAGATTATACAGATCCCTCTCCCTCAGGCCTGAACAACATATAATAAAGACTGGGATTAACAGGACAGAGATTCATATATATACAGTATATATACATAAGTGGTCTGTAAGTGATAATTTGGACACCGGTGGTGCTGATGGTCAGAGCTGCTAGTGCCCAGTCCAGTCCCGACACTCCAAACTGAGACCGGAGTCTGAGCAGGCCGTGCTGGACCAGCTCCCCTAGCGACTGAGGAAGAGCCTGCACACTGTTCTTCATCTGTAAAACACAGCGCCATCGCGGTCACCGTTATCATTTCCTCCGGTCAATCGATGAAAAACACGCCCTTATAAAGTTTATTACGAAACTAGATGGACATTTTTCGTCCCTTCAACTCATTCCCCGAGTTTTTCTTGCCAATTTCATGCCAACAATAAGAAGACGAATGAAGAGAACAAGGCATCAAGCTTGTCACAACCCATCTTCGTCTTCATCTTCATCATCGCCACCGCCACACGTCTCACCGTTTCAAACGAGGCATAGCTCCTCAGCTCCTCACAGGCTAAGTGGAGGAAGAGTGGACTCGCGGCTCCCTTCTTCATCAGCAGCGTCTGAAGCTGAAGATTTAAACAACACACGTCATCTCATTCTTCATATTGTTCTTGAATAAAACCTACATTTGTGTCTTGTTCATACTAAATAATAATTATTATTTATTACATTTCATATTGATGCAATTTATTTAGCGAATTATTACATATTAAGCAGTAATAATTATAGAAATATATTGATTGATCTATTTTGCATATTAAGCAATTTGCTGCTACAGTAAATTAACAATCACATAACAATAAGAGCTTCTTATTATATTCTAGTTTGGTGTACAAATGAAGACACACATAAGCCGGTCAGGAGGTTTGCACACAGACAGACCTGGTTATTAAAGGCGGAATCGCTGAGTTTCTTCCCGTAAACATCCAGACCTTTCTGGACGATCAGCTTCCTGTCCAGCAGAGTTAACTGCCCCAGAGGAAACACTACAGAAGCTTTCTTTTTGCTGAGAGTGTTCAGGACCGAGGAGTGCGTGTTCACACTCAGGACCAGGCACACACCCTGAGAGGACAAAGAGATTCAAAGTAGAATGCGACCGTAAGTCAAGGTGTGGTCACGTCGGGCTGGCCAATATATCGAGTGGTGCGATGTGGACGATATTTTTCGATGCATTTTTTGAAAATCAAGCTACGGCAATATATTAGTGTAATATATTCCACCAAATACAGTAGTGTGTCATTTTTACAGGTTGTAAAACACAGTCCTTGAAGCAGTTAGTGACCAGAGTGACCGTTTCAACTTGCATCTCTTGTGTGCGTGTGATTCCTTCCTTTTGATCTGGGTGCGACAATGCGTACAGTACATAATCTCTTACCTTGGGAAGGTGTTGCGGAATCCATTCGGAAACTGCTCGTCCTCCAGCATCCTGCACGAGATCTGCCCCGTCCACAAGCACGGCCAGTGGCGGGCCTTTCTTTAGTTCTTTCAGATGAGAATCCAACTCGGACAAAAGCTCTCTAAAAGGTGAATAAACGCTGGAGTTAAGTTCGGCTGCTTTCCCACTGACCACCGTAGCAGCCCCAACTTCCGGGCGCAGCTTCCTCACCTGTACGACGCGCTGGATGCCAGCTCCTCCTTCTGCTCCTTCCTCTCCCTCAGACGCCGGACCAGGCAGCGCAGCAGGTTCTCCACCCCGGTAGCCGATTGGCTGGCAGCCGTGGAGTAGGATATGACATCGCAAACCGCCACTTTGCTGGACTTTTTCCCGGGAGTTTTAAGAGCGTGAGCCAGCGCGGCCTGAAGAAGGAAGAGCAACAACGCAATATTTAAGGGGTCCAAGCACAAAGTGCTACTGAACAGTTTTTTTTCCTGTTATTATTATTATTATTATTATTATTATTGTTATTTATAAAACAAACAAAACAGATGTGTAGGTTGCTGAAAGTCACAGAAAGTGTAGTGATTGGCCTATAAATGGAGCTATAGCTAAGGAAAATGCGTTTTGATATCTAAGGGCGCTAAAAATGCTACATAAATTTATGGAGTCTGATCCACTGAGTTGCTAATTATACAATCCTGCTATTTGAACAATACGGGGCGCTAAAAATGCTACACAAACTTATGCAGGCTGATCCACTGAGGTGCTAATTATACAATCCTGCTATTTGAACAATACGGGGCGCTAAAAATGCTACATAAATTTATGGAGTCTGATCCACTGGCTGTCCACTGTGTGTCTGTGTGTGTCTATTACTTTTTAGATATTTGCATAAAAGTCATTATTCATAAAGATGTCCAAATCATCTGGAAATGTTTTGAAAAATAGATCAAATAATTTATCAAACGTTATTTCAGTAGCAAAGCTGGCCTGCATGTCACAGACCACCTGCATTACCGCCGTGGACCACCAGAGGGCAGTGGACCACCGGTTGAAAACCACCGTAATAATCGATTATGTTCTGCCGCTGCATGCATGCAGAATCGTCCACGTCTGTATCACAATGCATCGATTATGTGATTAATTTCAACACCCCTACTGATTACCATGAAGACGGTTTTGCCCTCTCCTTCTCTGCCATGCACCAGCACCACTCCTCCCTTCTGCTGACACTCCTGGACCTTCTCTACGGCCGTGGACAGCAGCTTCTTCCTCCCGTGGAACAGCCGCTGCTGGGCGTCCTGGTGCACCTCCTGCTCCGAAATTTCGGTGGCCACATCGTCCTCGTCCTTGTCCTCATCCTGACCAATAAGCAGCAGACACGGAAAAGCAGGATATTAGAGTGGAGTCTGATCATAGGACGTGTAACAAAAATGTAATGCTAACTAATGACATGAAGTGTGACCTCCACAAAGTTCTTCTGCACTGCTGACCACAGGTCATCCAGCACAGCTCTGGCAAAATCCTCCAGGCCTTTCACGCAGGGTCTCCCCTCCACGAGCCCGCCCCACTCGCACGAGTAACTAGACGAATAAAACAGAACGTAAATGGCTACACAATATTGTGGCTTCACACACCGACGACTGCCCATGTTCCTTTGGTGACTATATTCACTTTAATTTGTGTAAATCTTATATCACGAGGACGTTTTTATGCACGTCGTACTTCTCCGTGATCTTGTAGTCGCTGCTCCGGATCCGCTTTTTCAAGTTTTCCATTTTAGCAGCAGCGTCCTGAGACTCGGCCGCAAAATCTCCTCTCCACTCCTCAGGCACCGAGCTGTACTCAGAACGACAAGAACGAGAACATCACACACAGTTTAACTGCGTTTTGCTGTTTTTGTCTTTTCATTGACACCTGTGATGACTAGAAGCATAATGATGTCATATCGGAATCGGCATCGGACCAACGCTTAGATTTGTCCGATATTTTCCGCTGACGTTTGATGATGCATTTATTGTATGTGGGAAAGGTAGCGCTCGTGTTTGGCACGTCCAAAGTCCGAGGTGGGATTTTATACGGCCAGCGCCTTCTGTCTTAAAATGTATGGCGTAATTTTGTGCCAAAATTCTGAGCACGCAGTAGAACGTTCACCAGCAAAACCTCTACAGAGAACAGCAAGGACTGTGTGCGAGGTGGAGAAGCCGTGGGCCCGAAGTGGACGGGGGTCGCACCTGGCCAGGTGGGGTGACCTGAAGTAGAAGAGCATGAGTTTTTGAGCCGAGTCGGGGTGCAAAGCCTCAAACTGCCGAATCTCCATCTCCGTGACGGACAGTCCCTCGGGGGCGGAGCTCAGCTGGAAACGTGAGATAAAAACATCTGCGTTAGCCATTGTTTGTTTCCAGATTGACCGTTAACTCTGCCCTTCTTTTTAACATATTTTCCCACACAAATGGCTTTAAAAACTGACCGGCTCCCCGAGAGACGTTAAAAACCCGGGTTGGAGTGTGTTCTTACCCAGCTGTACTGAGGCAGAACGGGCAGCGCTGGACGAGGCGGCACCTGGCCGTACCTCTCTCCCAGGATTCCCAGCAGCATATTGCAGCGGCACACCTCGGCCAGGCACAGCTCCACGGCCCGGTCCGACTCCTCCTCGGTCACGCCCCAGCGCAGCTCCACCTCCTGCAGGTAGAGGCGGTGCGGCGCGGCGCGGCGGCGCAGCTCAGGGAACACCCCGCGCACCAGGACGTCGCGCTCGGCGTGCATGTCGCGGAACGTGGACGAGACGAAGACCCGGACACCGCGCCACCTGAGTTAGAAATGGCGATATTTTAGCTTACTCTTATCGTATCGCCGTGATCTCAAACTGCAAGTTACCTGAGTTTGGGAGTCGGGGGCAACGGGACCACGGGGGCATCTCTCTCAGGCTTAACGTCCCCTGCTGGAGGAGGAACGTTGTGCAGCTTGTCCACGCGCTCCACGTGCTCCAGGAGCCTGGAGGAACCGCGCTCTGAAATAAACCTGCAGCCGTAAAGTACTTTGTTAAAGACTTGTTTTTGAGGATGTTCCATTTTTTATTCCCTCACGACAAATACACCTGACCTGAGCATCTGCTCACTGAATCCACAGACCTCCACAACCATGGGGTCCTGAAACTCACTGAAAGAGTTGGGCCTAAAACAAGAACAAGACCGCAGTTCCCAACATGTTCCCAACGCTCTTTACAGATGAGATATTTTTTGTCTGAGCAACGATAAAAGCAGAAGAGCTTACTGTGGCGTCATTATTACAGTCACCAGCAGAGGGTCATTGATGCAGTTTTTACGATATTTCGCTAGTTCGTAAGTGGTTGTCCAGTCCACATAGTGCTCGGTCAGCACGATTATGTTGTCCACCTGTGCAGCAGAACAGCAGAAAGAGCCTTGTGACCAACATGAACGCTCAACGTGGAACACTTTCAGAGACACATTTCTGACTTCACTTCTCTTCCACATTTCACCACACAGTGTTCTTGAACTTCACTCCGCTCACAGTATTTCCACTAGTTCACTTTTTTGAACACTATTTCTCCTTTTTTAAATTCCATTTCTTCTTTTAACTTGTTTATTTCTACTTTTTGCTTTATTTCTCCCTTTTACTTTTTTACTTTGTTTCTGTTCTATTTCTACTTTTAAACTTTATTTCTCCTTTTTTACTCTATTTCTAATTTTACTTTTTAACTTTCTTACTTTATTTCAGAATTTTTATTTTATTTCTCTTTTTTACTTTAATTTTTTTAAGTTTTTAATCTTTATTTAAAAACTTTATTTCAATTTTTTCCTGTTTTTTTTCTTCTTTTTACTCCTTAACTTTCCTTGTTTCAATTTTTTTATTTGATTTCCTTTTAATTTATTTTGACTTTTACCCTTTTTAAAAAACTTTATTTCTATTTTTTACCTATGTGTTCTTTTTTAAACTTTATTTCCTTTTTTTTACTTTTTCAACTTTATTTCTCTTTCTTACTACTTCTTTGCTTTTTACTGTTTCACTTCATACTTTATTTCTACTTTTTACATTTTTATTTCTCTTTTTTTACTTTCTACTTTTACCTCCTTTTAAAACTTTATTTCAATTTTTTTCGTTTTCTATTTTTTTTTACTTATTTCTTCTTTTTACTTTTTAACTTTCCTTATTTCAAAATTTTTATTTGATTTCTTTTTACTTTATTTCAACTTTTACCCTTTAAAAAAAACTTTATTTCTATTTTTTCCTTTGTTTTCTCTTTTTTTAAACTTTATTTCTTTCTTTTTATAAACTTTTTAAACTTTATTTCTCTTTCTTACTACTTCTTTCCTTTTTACTGTTTCACTTCATACTTCATTTCTAAGTTTTATTTCTCTTTTTTACTTTATTTCTACTTTTACTCCTTTTTAAAACTTTATTTGTTTTTTCTTATTTTTCTATTTTTAACTTTCTTTCTTTTTTTTACTTTTTAAACTTTATTTCTCTTTCTTACTACTTCTTTCCTTTTTATTTTTTCACTTCATACTTTATTTCTATTTTTTATTTTATTTCCCTTTTTTTACTTTATTTCTACTTTTACCATTTTTTAAAACTTTATTTCTACTTTTTTACTTGGCTTCTTCTTTTTAACTTTTTACTTTATTTATCTCCTTCTTACCTTTTACTTTGCTTTACCTTTTTCACTTGATTTATCCTCTTTACCTTTTAAACTTAATTTCTTGTTTTTACCTTTATGCCGTTCTACATTTTCCAGCGCACAGCAATCACACTTTCTCCAGGAGTTGCCTGTTTAGTTCCTCATGCTATTTGCTGATAATGCAAATTATACTCATTTTAACTAAAAACTAACATTTTCAGCAAAGCAGTCGGGAAATGCTGGCGTGACTTCCAAGAAAGTGGAGTCTTTCGTCCTCCACAATAACTCAGAATAAAACAATTTGTTAATAAAGACCTTTGTTCTCTCTTCAATCAGCCTGGAGAAGAAGTCGCTGTGTGACATCGCCTGGGAGTCGTCAATTTCAGAAAATTCCTAACAGACAGGGAAATGCATCATCAATTATATTTACATTTCACAGCTTATTATTACCTCACGAAAGCCAGATACGATGGACCACATTCACCAACCATTCTTAAGAGGAAATTTGTTCTTAAACCCACTTACAGTAAATAAACTGCTTGCATGTTTGTGCAAAAATGAACTTGTAGAGTCTTAATTTAACAAACGGAGGATAAAAATATTAGTGACACTATTATATGAGCATAAAAACATACCATCCAGTGCAAAATCTGTATCAAATTACACCCTCAATGTAAAATTATTTCACCTTCTGCTAGGGCTTGGCCATATGATCTGGAATCAATATCACGATTAATTAAAGATGTTACCTCAGTTACGATTAAGGAAGGATTGTTTGTTTTGGGTTGTAGTGTAAACAAAGCCAGCATAGATTTTCTAACGATATTTGAGATTTCTGTCATTTAGAAGTTTTGAATAAGGGTCAACTGATTATCGGGGACCGATATTAAGCATTTTGCCGATTATCGGTATCAGTGTTCAATTTTGAGCGTCACCGATTTGAAGTGATTACAGGATGCACTACTGTGCCATCTGCTCCCGGCTCGCAGCTTCATTTAATGCCCCGCCCACACCAGCCTCTGATTGTCTATATGTCACACGTAGCAATAATCAGCATCGATCAGTATCGGCCCTGAAAAACCAATATCGGTCGACCTCTAGTCCTGAATATCGGTTTTGACTGATTTTAATCCGTTGATTTTAAGTGAGATTTTAATCTAAGTGCCTGGTCCTACCTTCAGCTGCTCCAGTCCGCACCTGACGTTGTCCAGCAGGCCCCCGGGTTCCAGCCGAATTTCCCTCATGCCCTCACTGCAGGAGAACAGGAAGTGCGTTCGCTCACAGCAGTAGTTGACCATCATGGCCAGGAGCATGGTCAGTTCCACCAACTTTATCAGAACGCAAACAAAGAATGTCTTCAATTTTACTTGAATAAATACAGCTTTATGCAGCTGGGGGGCTTTTCACTTTATTTCTAGCTTTTACTTTTTTACTTTATTTCTACTTTTTACTTTATTTCTATCTTTTAATTTTATTTATACTTCTTATTTTATTTCTACCTTTACATTTTTACTTTATTTCTAGATTTTACTTTTTTTTTTTTAAACAAAACTTTATTTCTGTTTACTTTATTTCTATATTTACTTTATTTTTACTTTTTTAAACCTTATATCTACCTTTTAATTTTTTTTCTACTTATCAATTTATTTCTACTTTTCACTTTACTTCTACCTTTTAATTTTATTTCGACTTTTTAAAAACTTTATTTCTATTTTGCTTTATTTCTACTTTCCCCCCTTTATTTCTACTTTTTTATTTTATTTATACTTTTTAAAAATTTATTTCTACTTTTACGTTAAAAAACTTTATTTCTATTTCACTTTATTTCTATTTCTTACTTTAGTTCTACTTTTTACATTATTTCTACCTTTTAATTTTATTTCTACTTTTTCTAACTTTATTTCTACTTTTCCACTTTATTTCTACTCTTTAGTTTAAAAAAAAAAACCTTTATTTCTACATTTTAACTTTTTACTTTAGTTCTACTTTTTACCTTGTTTCTACTTTTAAACTTCATCTCTAGTTTTTTACTTTATTTCTCCATTTTACTTTTTTACTTTATTTTTCTTTTTTACTTTTTTTTAACTGTACTTCTCCATTTTACTTTTTAAACTTTATTTCTCTTTTTTTACTTTAGTTGAGTGGCGTAATGGTTCGGGAGTTCGCCCTGTGATCGGAGGGTCGCCGGTTTGAATAATCCTAATATAAAGCAGCGTAAGTATGAGTAATCATTTCCCTCTTACCGTGCAGGAGACGTTAGCGTTCTCTTCATTATTGTTGTCCCGGGGCAGGATGAATTCTTCCGCCCCTTTAAACTTCTGCCCCTCGTTCCAGTATTTGCTGAAGATGATGACGGTGTGTCCGGAGAGAGGAGGGATGTTATACCTGCAGGAGATCTGCACCGCCTTCTCCAGGGCCTGACGGTAACGATCCAAAAGCTCCTGAGGAGGACATGCCCTGTGGACATTTTAAGATGAGAAACGCCTTTAATAACGGATCAGACAACTTACATCAAGTCAAACGAAAACGTCTGGTCAGCTTTTTACGGTATAGTTTTACAATAAAAAGCATGTGTTTAGTTACTGTTTATAGTTTAACTCTCGGTCCAAAGCTCATCACTTAAAAAGCGAATTATCGTCTGATTCTGATATGATTCTGATATTATCGTACAATCCTACTTTATATGAAGTTTATATGAAGTAAAGCTACTTTTAAAATGCTGCTGCTTTAAAAGTTACTAGCTATTGTTTCCACAAATATTGGATAATATTACAAAAGAAACAAATTTCATCCACATTGGCCACAATGGAAGTCTGAGAAACAGCTTGAATGTAGTAAACTACGTTTATCTCTGGAGCTTATACTGTAGCCAACTATTGATGCTACATTACAACAGGAGCTTGTAGTCTATCGTAGTTACTTCTAATTCTAAGTACCTTGAAAATCTACTGTTTAACACTTTCCCGAACACTGACCACGTTGTTCAGGTATAATTATGGGTGTGAGAAATCTTTCTTCTTGTTGGGTCGGATGATAACACACCTCAGGTTGCACTGCAGTTTACGTCTCATGTTGAACTGGCGGTAGATGAAAGGCACAGAGAGCGTGGCGCGAAGTCGCTTCCGCTCAACCCCTTCCCATTTTTGCCGTGTGTATCGTTTGCACCTCGTGATTCTATTCAGAATCCCCACCAAAATGCCCCGAGTGTTGGCCAGTTTCTGTACCTTGTTGCTCCCTGAGGAGAGGGGAACATGTGTCACACACAATAAAGAACATTTTGCATTTAACAATCAATCAATGAACAAAATATTTTGTACTCATGTAATTAAGCATGTAAGCAAATGAGGAATCTTGAATCTTGAATGCACTGTAAAATCACTTTTGGACGGCACAGCTTCAGGACGTGCTGAGGAAGTGAGGTGTGGGTGCGAAGTTGAAATTTAGGACGTACCCTGCGTGCCGAGCTCCGTAATCACCTTGTAGGCCGAGAGGAAGCGGAAGGGGAACTGCCTGCTGTTGATCACTGCCGACTGGAACCAAAGAATAAACGCTGTTAAGTACGGGTTTGCAATTGGCAGTGATCACTGCCGACTGGAACCAGAGAATAAACGCTGTTAAGAACGGGTTTGCAATCAAGCTTCTGAGTTTTTAAGCGTCCAAACGCAAAGTATCTTTGAACTGCTTTGAACTGCCAACTGAACAATAGGGGGTGCTAAAAAGGCAAAATGCCTATATCTCAAGAGCCGTAAGTCCAATTTAGCTGAAATTTGGTATAAACAATCAAAGCTAAGATATGGAAGGGAGAAATATGCAATGCTGCTATTTGAACAATGGGGAGCGCTAAAAATGCTACATAAACTTATGCAGCCTAAACCGTAAATTGCACAAAGCTGAAACTCGATGGAGAACTTGTTGGTGATTTCTTGCTAATTCTGACTTCTGATTACATCAATACATCGATTCATTCGATTAAATAATCAACAAACTCATAGCGTCAATCTAAGATCAGAGGTTCTGTTTTGAAAAGAAAAGGAGAATGGACAGAACTGAGCAGAGCCGAGAGGAGAGAGACGTGAGAGTCACCTTGGAGGTGAGTCTTTTGAGAATGCGGTCGTGGTGTTTGGGGCTGATGCCCTGTGTGATCATGTTCCTCAGGTTCCTCAGCATGGCCATGAAGGGCAGAGAGTTACTGTCTGCACACACACACACACACAGAGCGACAACACGGTGCTATAACACAGCAGAACACAGCAGAACACAGCAGAAACTATATTTACACAAAAATATTCCAAATGGCTTCATGAAACTGTGACTCAACAGTAAAGAGTTGAGTTAAAAGTTATGGTTATGGTTCAGTTTAGGGTTAGGATTAGATTATTGAGATTAGAGTGGGATTAAACTTGAAGAGCCAATTTCCCAGTCGAGGATTAAGCCTAGTCCCAGACTAGCTTTGAGTTTGAATGGTAATTCTCCATTGGTACTACAATTTAGTCTAAGACTAGGCCTAATCCATGAGCTAGAAACCAGCCCGAATAGTTTTGTGGTTAGTATTAAATTATGACTTGGATCAGATTATGGCTAATTGGAGATTAGGAATAGACTCTGTTAAGTTTAAGGTTAAACTATGTTGAGACTAGTTTGTAGTTGGAATTAGATTATGGTTAGATTTAGGATTAAGATTAGACTCATGTTCAGATTTAGGGTTCGGACTATTGTTCATTTAGAATTAGGATTAGATTATGGTTTGAGCAAGGTTTAGGATTAAATTACAGTTACAGTTTCCCAGGCATTTAAGCCTAAACCTAGACTATCTTTGAATTTCAGCGGAGATTCTCAGTTGTATCTGCAATTTAGCCCAAGACTAGGCCTCAGGAAACATTTTGGGGCGGTTTCCCAGAAAGAGATTAAGACTAGTCTTGGATTACAGAGTGTTTTGAATGGAGATTTTCCATTGAAAAAAATATATAGTTCAGAACTAGTCTTAATCGCTGTCTGGGAAACCGCCCCTTTATGTTTAGGATTAAATTGTGGTTGGGATTATGGACTAGACTATGGTTAATCTGTGGTTAGGATTAGGTTATGGTTAGTTTTAGTATGTGGATAAGACTATGGTTAAGTTTAGGATGAAGAGTCAGGTTTAAGGAATAATTTGGATTATTTAGAAGACAATCGAACGTTCCTGACGTTTCACGCAAAGTTGGGTTTGTGCTGTTTTCAAAGTCGTTTTGCTAAAGAGTTAAAGACCAAAAAACGTGGAGAGAGATGCTGATGTGAGAGTTTATTCGGACCTATGAGCTTCTCCCATGTGACCGCCTTGTTGCCCTCCAGACTCAGCCGCGTCTCCCACGTTTCTGGCTGTTTCAGCTTCATGCGCTGACCTGCTCTCTTGCTCTGCCACAAGCCACTCAGGCCACTGCGCACGAAGGCCCTCAGGTCAGACGGGTACCTGAAAATACACACACACACACACACACACTCATGTTAATACCGTTCCTCAAGACCACAATAAAAACGCAAGAAAGTCTGGCTCTTTGGAAGCAAAATACGAAGAACCTTGGCACAGCACCATAAGCAGAGGTCAGAATTAGTGGCCGAACCTCTTTTCCAGAATGCCCATGACGAACTCGGCCGGCTCTTTGATGTGCAGGCGTTTTATCATCTTTTTCATGTTGAACTCGCTCTGCCCTTTATCCACGGCACGCCGCTCCGTCTGCTCCACCTTTAACAGCAGCACGCACAGAAACACACGCAGTGTTACGACTGATATCCTAAAGTAGAGGTGGGCAATTCCAGTTCTGGAGGGATAACATCCTGAAGCTCTCCCATCGTACCTGGTGAGTCACTTCTGCTAAAAATCTTACCTCAGACCAGGTGTGAATGGGCCTCGTTCGCCAATATTTACTTATGTTTTTAGGGGTCCAAGCGTTAAGTGTTATGGACCCTTCTTGTAATTGTTCTGTTTCTTCTGCTTTCTTTTAATTTATTTATTTTCCCTATAAAACGGATTGTACAGCTCAAAACGTAAGTCGCAGAAAGTAAGAATGGATGTGTATCTCTGCATAGTGGCGCTAAAGCAAGGGAAAACACGTTTTGACCTCTAGGGGCGCTAAAAATGCTATGTAAATTAATGCAATCTTATTCACCGAGGCACTAATTCTACAATGCCGCTATCCGAACAATAGGGGGCGCTAAAAATGCTAAATAAATTAATGCGGTCTTACTCATTGAGGTGCTACTTATACAATAGCGCTATCCAAACAATAGGGGGCGCTAAAAATGCTACGTAAATGAATGCAGTCTTATTCACCGAGGCGCTAATTATACCATGCCGCCATCCAAACAATAGGGGGCGCTAAAAATGCTAAGTAAATTAATGCAGTCTTACTCATTGAGGCGCTACTTATACAATGGCGCTATCCGAACAATAGGGGGCGCTAAAAATGCTGCGTAAATGAATGCAGTCTTATTCACTGAGGCGCTAATTATACAATGCCACTATCCGAGCAATAGGGGGCGCTAAAAATGCTAGGGTTAAATTAATGCAGCCTCTTAATCGTAAGTTGATCAAGAGGAATGCTGCTTAAGAACATGTAATGAATCCCACATAGATTAGTTTTAGCAAATTTCTTAAGAACAAAAGTAAGAAAATTCTTAAGAAGATATTACTGAATGAAGCCCAGCGTTCTGAATTTAAGGATGACGCAGAACCTCCAGGACATCTGACCGTCCAGGACTGGAATTGGCCACCGGTGTGCAAGCGGTTATAAAACCAAGTGGATGCAGGTGAAAAACACTCACCGTTTTTTTGAGAACAGATGTATCTGCTCGAACCAGGTTGGCCCATTTCTCCCACTGCTCCTCGGTCACCTCCTGAGAAGCAACCAGAACAGTGAGCTTCCTAATAAGCCAGACGTGCTCTAAAATGAATAATGCTGCCTTCACTACAATACAGTACAGTACCAAAGTCTTCAGCCTCTGCTCATTTACTCAAATTTTGCTTCCAGAGAGCGAGACTTTCTGGTGCTTAATTGGCGTCTGGATTTACATGCGTGCTTGCGTTAAATCACTGTAGCTATTGCCTCATTTTCCCAGCGAAATATAATGAAATCGGGGATGGTTTGACACTTTGGTACAGTGTTATTCGTACCTTGTGTTGGCGTTTTTTCTTGGGTCGGTGTTGACCGCGGTGTTTGCGTGTGTTGTACTTGGCCAGCTGATACTCGCTGAACTGCTTGAATTTATCCACCAAGGCTTTCTTCAGACACGTGGGGAGGGAGCGACTGAAACACTGAGACACCGGGAAAGAGAAATGAGACCATCGCCAAGCTTGAAAAGGTTACGATAAAATCCCACATGTCAAACTGACTTCCTGTCCTCCTCACCATGCTGTAGATCCTGATCACCTCCAGCCAATCGGAGGGCAGCTGCACCGCTGGGCAGAAGTACCTGCGCAGGTGGGCTCTGGAGGCCGGCAGGTGAGCAGCCAGAGCCAGCAGGAAGTTGGCTGTGATGCGAATGTTCAGTTCCTGTCTGGTGTAGATGGCCACCTGGTGGAGGAACACAGACATTACAGTTGGGAAGACCCTACAGCAGGCAGCTTGATATAGAACGCCCTCTAGTGGTGTATTCTGGTAATGCAGCCGCAACAGAAGACAAATTTTAATCCAAATATGGGACATGCCGACCAATATGGGACAGTTACTGACCCTAATGTGGTCGGAAAGAAAGACGCAGTTGCAAATTCGTGCGTCGGCAGCTAAATACCATAAAAATGCTAATGACTGACACTGATAATCCGTTGACCCCTGGCACAAACACACCAAAAATCCCACCTTGAGAACGAACTCTGGGTCTTTCTGTGTGATCGTCTTGGCTTGCTTCTTAATTTTGCTCCAAATACTCGTCTCGTTGTCCCAGTTCTCCTGGCCTGGATTGGAGGCTTTTTGTACGAGGGAGGTACACACCATATTCAACAGCAAGTACTGAGGAAAAATGGAAAGGAGATTATTTTTTTAACACTAGAAGGTTGTCTCAGTACAATTTTAGTAACCTAAAATGAATAAAGATGGTTCCACAGACATGGCACTCTCCATTAGCTTGATGAACATGATGAATAATTTAATTAATGAAAAATGCTTGTCAATGACCACGACTAAGATATAGATATATAAAATAAGATTTTTTGTTTAAAGACTAAAGTAGCTGCCAAAACATACTCAGTACAGAGAGGTGAGTAGTTTATATCTGATATCTGAGATTTAAATTCTGCTTGCTCGGTATCTGTGTGAAGTTCAGCTTTCATGTGAACGTCTCCCAGGCCCGCGGTGTTCCGATGTGACCAGCGTAAGAGGAACCGACCCCCTGCTGTAAATGTTTCTCTACCTTCTCTTCCTTCAGCAGTTCCGCTTGTCCATCTGTTCCCGTCTCAACTGTCCCAAACTCCTCTTCGTGTTCCACCGTTTGTTTCTGATCTTCAGGGGAGAGGCTCACCTCCAGGACGGGCACCTTCGCAGGCACAGCGTGATCCGGCTCCACCGTGCCCTCATCGGCCATCCGCTGTTAATAAAATGAGATCGACCACATCATAAATATGATTCAGCATAATAATATTTTTTAAAAATAATAATACATTTAAATAATAATAATAACAAGAGACACATTTCCACAAGAAAATGCAAATGTGATTGCTCTCTTGCAGCAAGACTTGCAAGGTGGTTGCTAAGGTGCTGCTAGGTTGTTCCTAGGGCATTGCTAGGTGGTAGCTTAAGTGTTGCTAGGTGGTTGCTAGATAGTTGCTAGATGGTTGCTAAGGTGTTGCTGGTGGTTGCCAGGGAGCTGCAAGGTGGTTGCTTGGGTGTTGTTAGTTGGTTGCTAGCTTGTCGCTAGGTGGTTGCTATGGAGTTACTAAGTGGTTGCTAGGGTGTTGCTAGGTAGTTGCTAAGGAGCTGCTAGGTGGGTCCTAAGGTGTTGCTAGTTGGTTGCTAGGGTGTTGCTAGGTACTTGATAAGGTGTTGCTAGTTGGTTGCTAAGGTGTTGATAGGTGGTTGCTAGGACACTGCTAGGTGGTTGCTAAACTGTTGCTAGGTAGCTGCTTATCTGTTGCTAGGTGGTTGCTAGAGTGTTGTTAGTTGCTTTACCTGATCTGCATCTTCGTCTGGTGGTGCAAGTTCATCAGGCTCGACTGGCTCCATCTTCCTCCTCCTGCTCTCCACACCCGTCTGTTCGTGAACGGGAGCGGCATCGCGACCAGCGGGGGGCGCCGCGCTTTGGGACAGGGAGGAGTACGGGGAGGTGGAGGTAGAAAAAGAGGAGGAAGAGGAGAAAAGGAGGAGGTCTGGCTTCAGTAGGGTGTTCTCAATGCTGAGAAGAGGGGAGGAGAATAGAGAAGAGGAGGTGGAGAGAAGAGAGGAAGAAGCGGTGGAGGTGGAGGAGGAGAGAAGAGAGGAAGAAGCGGTGGAGGTGGAGGAGGAGGAGAAAAGAGAGGAAGAAGCAGTGGAGGTGGAGGAGGAGGAGAAAAGAGAGGAAGAAGCAGTGGAGGTGGAGGAGGAGAGAAGAGAGGAAGGAGCGGTGGAGGTGGAGAAAAGAGAGGAGGAAGTTGAGGAGGAGGAGGAGGATGAGGAGAGAAGAGGAGAGGAGGACAAAGTGGAGGAGAAAAGAGGAGAAGAGGAGGAGGTGGAGGAGAGAAGAGTGGAGGACAAGGTGGAGGTAAAAAGAGAGGAGGAGTTTGGAGCGACAGCCCGGTTCAGCGCTGAGGTGGAGGTGAGAGTCCGGGTGAGAAGCGACGAGGCCCGGGTCAGGATGCGGTTCTCCAGGTGAGGTGCGGTGCAGGTGGAGCAACTCCAGACCTCAGCGTGGCTTTTTGGGCCGGACGGATGCAGAGTCTCCGCCTTCATTCTCGCCCGAGTCCTGCTCCCTCTCTCGGGACTGCTGAGGCAAATCTGAAGATTAGAAGAAAAGGAGAAAAATCTGGAATGAGAAAACTGTATATACTTTAGAGATGCACCGATACAACTTTTTCAGTTCCGATATCGATACTCGAGCTTTCCCCAAGATTGAACAGATCGGCTCCAGAAATCCACATTCAGAACCTCAATTCGGCGTAATCTTGCTCAGGTCGGTTATTTCAATTATTTTCAAATTCACTAAATACAGCTTAAACAATTATGTTAATACTTTCCCCAGTGTGAGTTCCCTTTAAAACATGTTTAGCATACAGATGGTCTCAGAGATACGATTTTTCGATCTCACAATGACGATAACGATACGACAACATTGAAAAAATCATTGAAGTTTCACGTGGCAGCCAAACGGCTACGGTACGATACGTCGGGGCGCTGCCAGGATGTACCCATCTCTCTCGATCGGCAGAATTGTCTCGGTGTTTGAGTACGTATTTTTTCTGTGTTTCTGCCGTTTAGCCAAAAAATTTATGATAGTCACTTACAGCACAAATCTTCTCAGAGAATTATGAAGGCAATAAAATCCAGGTAATTCCATTAATCTTAAATGAGGTAAAATGTTCAATAAATCGAGACATTGATTTGAGGCCGTGTCGTCCAGCCCTAATATAACAGCACGTTGTGACGACAGCTGCAGTTTGACGGATATTTTCAGTTTACGACCCAATAAAGCGATTGCTTAATTCCAACGTTGAGTTTTAAGTGTCTGGTCCAGACTCCCAACGCAAACCCCTTTTTCATTTGGCTGACAAACCAGTCGGGCGCTGTGGGTGTGTTCAGGATTACAGGTGAGCCGTAAACGACAGGTAGAGTAAACAGTGAAAAGGTGCGGCCGAGAGAGCAGCGGCCTATGCACTTTACCCTGCTGATTGCTCACTTCTCACCCACTACGTTTCAACACACTGATTTATCTCATCTTGTTCTTAAAAAGGGTCAAAGGGTTAAAATCTTCGATTTACAATTAAAGACCAAACAACGGCAGTTTACGACAGACTTTGAGAGCTTTAAAAATTTTGCAGTCAAGTTTTTTTAAAGCCTTTTTTTTTTTTTTTAACAATTCTTAAGTTATTAACATGGGTTCACATTTTCTATTGATCAGAATAAGAGCTTTAAGTCAGATTTGGAAGAATCTGTCAGGAGTTTTAAGAGAGGTTTTAAGTTTTTGCAGTCAAACCAAACCAGAGCACACAATCCCCAACCACACCACCAACAAACTGCCGGAAGACAAACATACACCACCAGTGTGGACCTTAATATGAGTGTTATTACTTATATATAAAATCTGTTCTTCCAAAATGGCAGGAATCATGCCACTGTAGCATTAAGAAGGAGTACAACTAGAGTTTTAGGGCGGGAAAAACCCCTTTCAGGATCTCTTAAATAAAATATAAACCTATAAAGCAAAAAGTCGATGTTTGAGTGAATGTGAATAACACTTTTCTACGGTGTGCGCTCTCAACAGCTGGATCATAGTTCATGTTCTTTTTTTTATCTCTTTCCCTTTATCTCCTGATTTCTAAGTTATTTTAAGGTTCTATTGTTCTCCTTGTTATTTTATTATTTTAAATTTTTTTTTTAAATTCCTTAATTGCATGGTCAAAGAGCGGATCAGGATACATTTCACTGCATGTTGTACCTGTATAATTTGCATGTGACAAATAAAGAATCTTGAATCAGCTACATACACACACATACACACATAAATACACACCTATTTATAACACATGACCATTAGCTGACTACACTTCTGTGGAAAAGTTCTGAACCACATTTCTTCATATTTTTGTTTTTAAAGAGCCAGACGTTCTTGTTTTTATGCAATCTTCAGGTATAGCATATGCATGTATGTACATACATGTAAGGGTGTAAATCACAAGTTTCATTACAATAGAGAATTATATCGATTTAATCGATATTATATTGGTTTGATGACTGCCGATATCACAAAGCACGATTCTGATTTGATTAAGCCATCGATATGAGACAATATCATATTCTGAATAACCACAACACTAAACCCATATAACTAACTTATTAACCTTTAATCCAAATAATAACCTCTTATAAATATAACTGCAAGCAATTATTACGGGGGCCATGCAGTTTGCAGCTTTATCAGTTTTTTTACGAATTGAAGTACATATATGTTGAGATTTGATATCTTTCATCTTTTTTTTCTACGTATTTACGGTTCAAAACTTATTAGGCTAACTTTAAAATAGTTTATTATGGCGCCAATAAGTGGGATATCGACTTTGAAGTGAAGCTTTGCAGTCATATAAAGAAATACCTGAAAATGTGCTTAATAATTACTATAAGAGAGTGTCTAAAAACTGTAAATTATAGTAAAGTTTTAAAGTTTGTTCAAACATATGTCTTGCTGAATTTGTTTCAAAGTATTGTTTTGCATAATATAGCCATATAAATAGGTAAATGAAAAATGTGCTCAATAACTATTAAAGAAGAATATGCTGAGATTTAAATAATACGCCTAATGAATAAAAAATATACTTGATAATAATTAAAGAAGAATGTCTTGTAATTGAAATAATACCAGTTACGTGCAGATTGGATAAAAATCCAGGATCTAGTTGACTAGTTATGCCGATTGAAGAAAAATCCAATATGGGAAAAATAGATACGGGGGTTTATTAAGATTCGTCTTGACCTAAGAAATAAGATAATATAAGATTTTTAAGAATCGGAGCTACGATTCAAAAGTTATTACGGAAAACGCATAATAGCTTATTAGCGCCACCAAGTGGTAGAGTGGTGCAATTATTTTTATTTGCCTAAGTAGTAAATAATGTTTATATCGGCAAAATGGCACTAATTTTTTTGGCTCAGTATTGGGTAGAGTCAAGGAACCTACCTGCCAAATTTCAAAGCTGTTGCCCACCCAGAGCCGAATTTCTATGACACTCGGTGTGACACAACGCGTTTTGAGGCAGAAAAATTAAAAAAAAAAAAAAAAAAAAAAAAAAAAAAAAAAACTCAAAAATCATATACCATCTTATTCCTTGGGTTAAGACAATTTTTTTAGACCCCCGCATCTATTTCTGCCATATTTGATTTTTTGCTAATTTGCATAAAATGAAAACTCATCTTTTTCGAATTCGTCCCTGGATTTTTGTCCAATCTGTATGCAACTGGTATCATTTGAATCCCAAGACACTCTTCTTTAATTATTATCGAGCACATTTTTAATTTAGGTCTTCATTTTTCTGTAATATGCAAATAAATGTGCTCGGCTTGGCATGGGACTGCAACACCACACACCGAGTGTCATAGAAATCCGGCTCTGGGTGGGCTACAGCTTTGAAATTTGCCAGTGAGGTCCGGGACCCCTCCTACTACTCAGGAAAAAAAAAATTGCGCCACTCCCCCGAAATTCCAACAGTCCAAACCACACCCACTACTAAGGCAAAAAAAAACAATTGCACTACTCTGCCAGTTGGTGGCGCTAATGAGCTATTTTTCGTTTTGCCTAATAACTTTTGAACCGTAGCTCTGATTCTCTAAAATCTTATACCATCTTACTCCTTGAGTGAAGAGGAATCTTTATAGACCCTTGCATCTATTTTCGCCATATTGGTCTTCTCGCTAATTTGCATAATATGCAAAACCATCTCTTGGGAACTAGACTACTCAGGCAAAAAAAAACAATTACACCACTCTGCCAGTTGGTGGCGCTAATGATCTATTTTGCGTTTTGCCTAATAACTTTTGAACCGTAGCTCTGTTTCTCAAAAATCGTATATCATCTTACTCCTTGGGTCAAGACGAATCTTTATAGATTCTATTTCTGCCATATTGAATTTCTCGCTAATTTGCATAATATGCAAAACCATCTCTTACGAACTAGACCCTGGATTTTTATCCAATCTACATGCAACTGGTATCATTTGAACCCCAAGACATTCTTCTTTAATTACTTTCAAGCACATTTTTAATGTGCGTCTTCATTTGGCTGTAATATACAAATAAATGTGGTGGGCTTGGCATAGGACTGCAATGCCACACACTGTCACAGAAATCCGGCTCTGGGTGGGCTACAGCTTAGAAATTTGGCAGGTAGGTCTGGCACCCCTCCCACTACTAAAAAAAATTGCACCACTATGCCAGTTGGTGGCGCTATAATAAGCTATTTTGCGTTTTGCCTAATAAGTTTTGAACCGTAGCACCCTAGATAAAAGGATGAAACGTGTCATATTTCAACGTCTGTCCACTTTGATTCATCAAAAACTGATAAAGCTGCAAACTGCATGGCCCCCGTAATCACTGCTTGCCGTTATATTTTTTATATTAAAAACATTTTATTATATCATGTGCATAATACAGTATAAACCTGTTTTAAGAAACATTATGAAGGATCGGGGTATATTTCACTCCATATTGTACTTTAATAACTATGTATACTATTAATAAAGAATATAAAATCTTGAATCACAATTCGTGTCTCTAAAGTTCAAATGGAACGATGACACGCAAAATGTAAACATCAGTAAAAGAGGTAACTCAGCACCAGACATGAATTAAACGCCGAGAGTGATTTTAATACTTACATGTTTATTTTTGAGCGAATTATTCCAGCAGGATTACTTCCTGTAAATGCAACCGCAGTAAAGTCAGCAGCGGGTTCGACATTCGCCAGACATTCACAGATCTTCCCTCTGTTTTCTCTATTAAGCCATAACAAGATCTGGCAATCTCCACATTCACAGAATCGAGTATGTTTGTGAAATTACATGATCACCTTGGTTATTCAATTGCTACCACCAATAAATTGTGAAAATGCAAAATACTCCAGTCCCTCGTTTCAAAATAAAAGTCCCGAATGGAATACTATAAAATAATGTCTTTTAGCTTGTGGTCAAACGACATGTGTAAATCTTTGTATATCATGCACGTTGACACTTGTGAAACCTGTAAATAATTTGTGATCTGAATGCCGACTGTTAAAATCAAATGCAAACGTTGAAATCCTGAGTTCTAGTTGTCAACCTCCTCTAGTAGGTGCAGTAGTCGGGTGGGGTTTGGCAGTAGCGATGGGAACTCCGGCTCTTTTCAAAGCTTCGGCTCTTTTGGATCGGCTCCCTTTAAAGAGCCGGCTCTTACGGTTCCCGAATGGCTCTTCGTTTATTATCACTTGGATGCTTATATTTTAGCCTAATTAAGCAATTTCTCATTCATTGTTTTCAGACATTACGTATTTTTATGCATTTTTTTTTTCATTACAAAAAATACACAGTTACTATTGTTTAACATTTTAATAAAAGCTTTAAATGAACAACTTAACGCAAAACCACAGCAAACACATCAAATAAAGGCCAAACTCAACAACAACACAACACTATGACTCTTTGAATAAAAGTTTTTAGGCCAGGTTGGCATTCAGAAATGCCAGATGCCTCAGCTTAGATGGGCTGATGCGATTTCTCCTCTCCGTGATTATTTGTCCTGTTTTTGAGAAGACGCTTTCTGAGGGGACCGATGTAGCGACAATGCAAAGTCTTCCTTCTTTCACATAATGGTACGATCCTAGTCCGATGTGTGGTTCGGGAACGAGCCGGCATTATGAGCCAATGTTCTGTGTGCCCATACAAATAAAGTGCCGAATGCATTTTCAGCAGAGCTGAGCAGGAGCGGCTGAAGGGCAATATGTACAGTAGAGCTGATGGCTATAATTGCTGCTCTGTGCTGGATAGAGGAAAGTGGCTTGACGAAAGTAATTATATGCTCACACTCCAGTTCGGCATTGATTTCAATGAAATCATTATCATCAAAGTATAGGCAGGACTGCATATATGAAATATCTGAAATTTTATTTAGACTCCAGAGAGTAAATGCTGTAATAGTATTCATGTGGGTTCCAGCTCACATAGGAATTAAGGGAAATGAAACTGCAGATGTTTTAGCTAAAGAAGCATGTCATCTAGATGAGATTATGGGAATCCAGTATAGTGAATCTGAAGCAATAGTAAGTAATAGTAAAAAAAATCAAATAATAAAGGAATGGCAGTATAACTGGGATAGGGAAGTAACGGGCAGACATTATTATAGAATTCAGGAGAAAGTAGGAAATAGGAGGGTGTGTAAAGGGAATAATAAAAAAACTGAAGGTATAATTACGCGATTGAGAATGGGACACACAGGGCTAAATAAAACATTATGTGATCATTGTCAGGAGGAGGTGTCAGTGGAGCACATACTATGTCATTGCCAAAAGTACATTGCAGGAAGAGAAACATTAAAGAAAGAAATTAGGGAACAAGGTTCTGTAGGAATTAGCATTACAGATATGCTTAATGGTCATAACAATGGAAGTGTATTCAATTATTTGAGAGTAACTGGTTTAATTAATAGAATCTAATTAGTGTGTGTTGGAAAAGAGAAGGAGGAAGAAAAAAAAACACCTTTTTTTTTGCTGTCTGGGAGGTAGCAGATTCAGGCCCACACTCCAGTACAGTAGGTGGCGGTAATGCACCTTAACGTTAGACGCCGGCCGCCATCAAAACAGCAAAGAAGAAGAAGAAGAGGAAGAAGAAGAGGAAGAAGACGAGCGGCTGAAGCTTCGGCTCCTCTCGTTCGCTTGAAAGCATCGGCTCTTAGAGCCGACTCGTTCGCGAACGACACATCACTATTTGGCAGCCTGGCTGTATGTTGTATGTGGCGGGTCGCACGTCGCGCTGCTGCGGATCAAACCCCCCAAAAAACACGACCTGGATCTGCTCCACCTGCTCCTAAAACACGCCAAAACACCAACAGTAAGCGCTTATAGAAACATATGCCTCATGCATCACGATTTATTCTCGCTCGCAAATAATTCAAGGCTCGCTTTTTGTTCTCCAGTGCTAGCTGGCTAACCAACCAAGCTCCGGTTTTTGCTGCAACTTTCAGTTTTACAATTTCCATCATTATTTTACAGCAACTTTATTTACATTTACAGCTTTGCATTCATCATTTAGCTGACGCTCCTATCTTCATTTTGCATATTATTATTACCTGAGTTTTCTCATTTCTGGCCAAAGGATCATAAAAGCTAATATTAACGAATGGACCTCTCTTTGACCAACAATAACATAATCATGTTAAAACGAGAAAATAATCTCGAACTAACTACTTTTATATCTTTATATCTAGAATATTTTTACTGTTAATATTGTTGTTCAATGGCTTTTAACAGTTAATATTTAACCAGATAGCAGCATTATTGTTAGCTCGCTCAGATCCTGTTTAATGCAAACTTAACATTAACTTAACATGGGCTGGATCATTTTTTATTAAAAACATAGCAAAATGCTATTTTTTTGTGAAATGTTATGTGAATAGCTGAGAGTTTGTCATTTCAGAGTAGTTGGGTGTGATTTCATAAGAGAGTACACATGCAGCTGCAGCCTTATTTATTTATTTATTTATTTATTTAATTAAAATGTCGTGAATTGATTTTTACAGTTGCAGTTTTTATGATCACCCTTTTGCCAATATTTCCCCTTTTCACAGATTGACCAGCGCCGAACACTTCAAGTTTGACTGAAAGCTAGAAAACTGAAGCACCATGCAGGGTTTGTGGCTGATTTTATGCATAAACAATATTTATTTAAAGTGATAGTTTAAGCTAAAAGCATATTTAGCGTTTTTACATTTCTGCACATTTTAAAAGACGATTTGAGATGTGATAATTAAATGAGTCATTTGTTTTGCTTGGAGAATGGAAGTAAAAAGCTAGTGATATAAAACGTTAGTGATCAGACAGTATGTTTTGGGGGCTTAAATATCCCTTGAAAATGAATTTAATTCCTATATTGTAATTAAATTCAGGTTTAACGGCTATGTAAACTTGCAAAAAAAAGCGTTTTCTGATCACTTTATGACCAAAGTCGCCTTTTTAGCATGGTGTAAAATTTTGAACGGGTCTTTTATAATTACACACCTCACCATGTACATTTAACTGCAAAAAACAACTATTCACAGTGATAGAGAATGTATTATTGCACATTAAGTGTGGGTGATTATTTGCCATTGTGAATTATATGGGTAAAATTCTGCATAGATATTGCACAGTGTCAACTTTAATAATACTTTTCAACCCAACCACAACTGAAATGTCTTTCTCTGTTCAGATTGTCGTATGTCATGTTCGTTTTATGGCTGTAAGCGAACCTACAGCGACTCTGAATCCCTCAACAGCCACCTCAAAGATCATCACATGAATCCGGCACAGTCTCTACCCGGTACGCTCGTTCACTCCGGCGGGCCTTCGAGCGATTCGAGAAGGAATTTCTACCAAATGACGCTCTTTTTCTTTCCCAGGAAAGTCCTTTCTGTGCTCCACTATAGGATGTGAGGGTTCCTTCTCCAACATGCAGCAGCTGATGGACCACATGAGGCAACACCACAAGCCAAACTATTTCTTCCTGTGAGTTTCTGTTAACGTTAAGCATGAACGTTGTTGGCTTTACTTCAGCATTCAATGACAAAGACGAACGGCAATTTTTTAAACAAAATTTGCCCCCGCAGATGTGAAAGCTGCAGGGCAAAGCTGCGCTCCTACCGCACCCTCCTCAAACACTTGCAGACCTGTGCCAAGGTGGCCAAAAGCAAAGCGGCCAAAGGGGAAGCGGGGACGGGGCCAGACGGGGATCCTTCCGGACTCCTGGTCGACATGGAGACCTCCGGACCCCCGCCACACCCAGACGAGTCCCAGCTGATGGACACCGAGCTCTCCATGCTTGCTGGTCCGGCACCGGCACTGCCGCTCCAGGCCCAGGTCAGCGCTGGTTTCTGAAACCGTGTTGCAGCAAATCGTTGTCCATTTGAATTGACAAGATAAAACTGTGATTTTCGCCCGCAGCCCCCTAGCGTGGTTTTATCCGACCCCGCCGGCCCTCCTCCAGGTCACATGGGGGCTTTAGAACTGAAAATACAAAGTCTTCCAGTGCAGATGGATGCACCCTACAGTCCGTTTCCCCCGAGCCTGTCCCCGGTCCCAGATTACGGTCAGCAGGAGCAGCATTGGACCCCAAAGAGCGGCCCCTCCAGCCTGCCCTCCTCCCCGCCACAAACCCCGCCCGGCTCCAACGCCGTCTGGAGGAAGAACCAGGGTGAGAGTCGAGTCAAACGCGAGTCAAAATATTTAACACAGATAAGTGTAGGGAGCTCTCAGCTGTCCCCTGGTGGTCCGCGGTGGTATTGCATGTGGTCCGTGACATGCCATGCAGTTCCACTGCTGAAATTAAAAATATTTTCAGATGATTTGGGCATCTTTATGAATCATCGAATCGTGAGACCAGTGAAGGTTCACACCTCTGCCTTCACAAGTGGTGACTTCGGTCAGCGAGGCATTTTCACTCGGTCGACCCCTAGTCAAAACTCAGATCGTTTCTCCGTTCTGGCCGAGGGCTGGATTTCACTACTTCCTGTGCCGCTGTGTATTTTGCCAGAGCTCACGCCAACTTCCGTCACCTGCCTGTCAACAGGGTCGCACCACACCACACCGCACCACCCGAGAGCAAATTAAAAGTCCTGAGTTGAAACTTTTGTTCTTTTTTTTTTTGTGTGGTTTTTGCCCTGTCCCCTGCTCCCCTTCCAACCAGACCTCCCTGCCCCCCTTTTGCACAGATGGAACTCCTCTCCGGGCAGTCAGGCTTTAAGTAGAGAGGAAGTGCAGGTGAGGCACGGAGAGCAACACACACACACACACACAGAACCCTAACAACCCCCCACCCCCCAACCTCCTCTCTCCTCTCCCCCAAACCTTCCTTTGGTGTGCTTCAGTATTTTCGACCCGCTTCTCACGTCCGACCCCCTGACCCGCTGCTCGCGCTCGGCCGAATCTGCACTAACACCTCGACGGTAGACGCCAGAGAGCGTTGTCTGTTATTAGTCCTGCTCTGTGCCCTGCTTTTCACCCTCCTCTGGGCGCTGGCAGGGGCATTTTTGGGGCGATTTGGAGGGGTGGTGGGAGAACCTTACTGGCTAAACACTTGTGGGGCTCAGAGGACGTGTGTCCGGCTGCTGACAGTGCTTCTCCATCTCACCTGACTCATCTCCATCTGTCCTAATAACTGACTTTCGGTGTTCGCGCTGCATTTCGCTGATGTCAGAACTCAACTCGTCTAAAATACTCTACTGCAGGCACAGATCAAGCTACAATAGGAGGGAGAGATCGCGAAAGTTGGTTCATATTTTAGCTGTGCGTCCTGTAGTGTCGTGGGACGTCGTAAAACGAGAGATTTTATGCACAAACAGGCTTATCCTCCCCAACACGTTCAATTTGGTTTTGATATGATGTTATTTGAAGTATGAACCAAGTTATGAACAAGGTCTAGTCCCACCTTCTTCATCCAAAGCTTGATCTGTGTTCACAGTGGCTCCCACTTAAGGGGGGACGGTGCCGAAGCTTGAATTCGCTTTCTGTATTACTCACACGAATGCGTTCCGCTGTGCTTGGTTTCTCCTCTCAGCCGCTGTACTGCTGCCTTTCTGCTTGACTGACTAAAAATGAAAAAAAAACCATTGATGACCTTTCCTAACGTCTCGGTCTGCATCCCTCAGGCCAGTCCTTCAGCAGCCGTATTCTCTGGGAGCACACCAGGGGGCGTTATAGCTGCCTGCAGTGCGGTCACTGCACCCCAGACCGCAAAGAGATGACCGCTCACATCGAGGGCCAGCACAGGAGCCCGGGCGGGAAAACTAGCAATGAGACAGGTAACGTTCCAGAGATTAAAATGATTAAGATTTAACCGCTATACTGCGGAAAAATGGCAAATTTAAGGCTTGCCGTATTTATCCGGAAATCAGAGTGGGTTTGTTCTTGGTTCTCAGCACATTCCTGCACCTAGTTACATGAAAGTGGAATATTCGATATTCCAGTATTCCAATATTCCAATAAATATATTAATAACAGTGAATATTCTCTTGTGTTTATTGCAGATGCAGTGAATGGCATGACGTCTGCCCCGCTTAAAACCTCATCAGATTATGAAAACTCAAATTACACGCAGCTCTAACTTCACATGCGGCTCTAAACTGATGAAGAATCCATTCTGATGGCAGCATTTACCTGTGTACTGAAATAATGGCAAGGAGTAAACTTTATAAAGTCATTAACTGTTTTGTTATTTTGGAAGATGTTCTAGCAGCCAACATGTATTTATGTTATGTTTCTCATTATATCATATATGATGGAGAATGTCATGTAATTTATATTTTTACCGTTGCATTAATACAGTTTGATTTGTGCTCAAAACGTTGCTTAATGTGATTAGTTATGTGATATATGAAACGAGTTAATGAAGTACCAGCAGTTAATCATTATCGTTAACTAATTTCGACTAACAAATCTTTTATGTGTGCAAATTGCACACAATAAAAACGCTTGACAAATGTCTCACTTTATCGACAAATCTAGTTTTGGGAACTATGGGTGAATATTTACTGCAGAAATTAGACTTTTATATGTAATAGGGGCAGATGGTAGTGTAACACTAGGTTGTTCGCCCCGTGATCGGAAGGTCGCAGGTTCGAATCCAGGGCTGGTAAAGGTACCACTGAGGTACTCATGAGCAAGGTACCGTCCCCAAGCACTGCTGCCCGGGCGCTTGTTAGCTGCCCACTGCTCTTTCACGGATGGGTCAAATGCAGAGGTCACATTTTGTTGTGGTGCACTGTGCGCACTGTGTGTTCACAATGACAAATAATCACCCACTTAAAAAATAAAAAGTGTGGATAATATAATGAAAAACAATTCATTTTATTCAACTTTTCAAAACATTTCCAGCTGATTTGGACATCTTTATGACTAATGAATTTAACGCAAATATCTAAGTGCAGACTCACAGTGGACTGTGTAAATCGCCTGGCTTTTATTTATTTATTTTTTGCACAATTTTTGCACTGCCTCTACTATTTGCACAACCGTGAAACATGTATATTTCACTGGTCACTTTTTAACTAATTATATCTGCAGAAATTATTGAAAATTATTGCACAGAATGGTTCTCCAATGCTGCTACATCTGTACAAACTTAAATTTCAGTCAGACTTTTTTTTAAGAATACACTTCTATTAATAGACTGGATATCGTAATCTTTCATATTGAAAACTGTCAATCAATTTCCACTTTCAGCCTAAAATGTATATTTTGTGTCCTATTTATTTATATATAGTTTATTCCATGCGCCCTATCTGTTCTTTGTTCTCTATTTCTTGTTGCCCTGTGTAAACTGGAGCCACGTCTTCTCGTCTCACTATGGATATGGAAGCCCATTTCCGCCACTAAAAGAAAAAAAAAATCCGAACGAAAAAAACCGAAATTACGAGATAAAAAGTCATAATTATGAGATAAAAAGTCATAATTATGAGATAAAAAGTCGAAATTATGAGAAAGGAAGTGCGCATGCGCGCCAGCGGTGCTAAACTTGCCGAAGTCTCTTGCAGAGGCAACTTGTGAATCTACAAGCAATCTTTTAATCTCATAATTTCGACTTTTTCTCTCATAATTATGACTTTTTATCTCGTAATTTCGACATTTTATCTCATAATTTCGACTTTTTATCTCATAATTTCGACTTTTTCTATCTCATAATTATGACTTTTTATCTCGTAATTTCGACTTTTTATCTCATAATTTCGAGTTTTTTATCTCATAATTTTGACTTTTTATGTCATAATTATGACTTTTTATCTCGTAATTTCGATTTTTTATCTCATATTTTATCTCATAATTTTGAGTTTTTTTATCTCATAATTATGACTTTATCTCATAATTTCGAGTTTTTTATCTCATAATTTCGAGTTTTTATCTCATAATTATGACGTTTTATCTCGTAATTTCGACTTTTTATCTCATAATTATGACTTTTTATCTCATAATTTCGAGTTTTTCTCTCATAATTATGACTTTTTATCTCGTAATTTCGACTTTTTATCTCTTAATTATGACTTTTTATCTCATAATTTCGACTTTTTATCTCGTAATTTCGACTTTTTTTTTCGTTGGGATTTTTTTCTTTTAGTGGCGGAAATGGGCTTCCATACATATCTCTCTGTATATCTGTACAATATAGAAAAGAGATAAAGTTTACTTTGACTTTGACTTTTATCATAGTGCGAAACTCGTGTGACTTTTATTTTGAATTTGCGCCAGCCACTTCCGCTGTGTGCCCTGCGCGTCTCGGCGGCTTCACTCTTGTCAGATGTGTGAGGAGTGAAGATGCGGATTGAGGCTCCAACAGCGCCGCTCTAACGCACTTAAACTCGCCCGAGTCTAGACATGGACAACAT
Organism: Distichodus sexfasciatus; assembly: GCA_032718565.1. Lineage (NCBI taxonomy): Eukaryota > Metazoa > Chordata > Actinopteri > Characiformes > Distichodontidae > Distichodus > Distichodus sexfasciatus. Next base: position 1,437,530 of record JAVGVS010000106.1, read on the forward strand.
GGTAACGCCCTCCATAACGCTGCTGCCCGGATTAAAATATTAAAATATTAAAATAGTACATTTTTACGTCAATAAGCCTGCACAGCTGAGGGAGAGGCTAGGCTAAGCTAACGCCTCATCGCCTGTCTGTGTGTGTGTGTGTGTGTATATATATATATGTATGTCATATATATGTGTGTGTCAGGATGCTAAGCTAACGCTGTTATTAGCATTAAAACTGCAGAATCAACACCTTAAAGCGCTGGAGACGCTCCTCACGCAGGCACCAAGTCTGGCTTTGTGAACTTTGGATGAACATTTAGAGCAGAATTCCTCTGAAACTGAGATTGCTTTTCGTTACGTGGTCGGTGAATTGCCCAGTCCTACGTCCATACCACATTAGATGAACATCACCTGTAATCAACGAGTTTATAATGATCAATTAATCAATACACCAGACACTTTCTTTCAACTGTGGCTGGACATTACGATCAGTCCTTTAATATAAATGATGCTGAAGAACATTCACAAGTAAGGCTGCAAGACATAACGGGTTAAACTAACTAGCTGCAATTAATTGTCTGCATGCAAATGAGATGGGTGGGTCTAATTAGCATAGCTAATTAATGAAACCAGGGACTTTTGTAGTGTATTTCCTGAAACTAGCATAACTTCAACTATAGCAGACCCGCTATTTCTCAGCATGGGACATAAATTGTTTTTTTCTCCATTCCATAAAATAATAACAGGCTATTAATCGGATATGCTAATTAGAAGAGCCCATCTAATTTGCATACAAACCTACAGCTAATTGGTTTTTACCTCTTCTTTCTTGATTGTAGTAGTTGTAGTGTGAAGTTTTTTTTTTTAGGAATAACGATCTTGATGTTCAGGTTACAGTTGGAGAAAAGTACATTCAAAGTAAATAATGAACACGTAATGAAACCCACGGAATTCCGCCGTAAATATTCATCCCAAGCTTCCAACATTAGACGTGGCACCTACATTCTCCAGTTTCGTCCGAGTGCCGAGCAGTTAGCAAGAAATGTAACGAGACCGACAAGCTCTTACAGACTTAAGAGATATAGAATTATTGCTTAAACGTGAATTAATTTTATACTCACGCCAAAGCAGAAGTAAATTTTTTGGATGGAAGCTAAAACATTTTAGCTGAAGCTAAAACATAAGACATTCTACACGAGTGCATCTTTAATTAGAGTTTGACCGAATCAACTGATCTTAACTCCGGCAAAAGACCCGAGACCGCAGAACTGCTTCCTGAAACAATACTGTAAAAAACAGATTAGAAAAGAGACCTTGTTAATTTACCTCGAAGTTGAGGTAAAAGTGTGAAAATAACCGCTATATCGATCTGAAGTCACGTCACGTGGAGGCTGACGCGTGGTCGCTGTTTTCCGCATGCCCTTGTACTTTGGGGATCTTATCCTGGAGAAGGTGGAGTGTATCGAGTTTGGTCAGCGTTGGCATTGGCGCATGTTACCTGCCGGGGGAACACGTGTCGCTCCTATCAGCTCCCTCCCTCTAACTTTCGTAGAAACTCAGTCACCCGAATGGACGCGTTGAAGGTCGTGTTTGCGTGAACAGATCGAGGTTATTTTAAAACGAGTGCCCGCTTCACATGTAGGTTGTTCCAGTGCAGATATGTTGTCGTGTATTTCTAGTATCATTTTTGAGCTGGTCTGGCACCTAGGGGTCGACCGATTATCAGCCCTAATGTGTAGTATCAGCGACGCGCGAAGATAGCGGAATCCGCGTCTCAAATCGATGTTTCGATTTGAGACGCTTGACGATGCGTTTATCAAACGCGGGGAAAGGTAGCGCCGCCCCAGATCAGGACTCGGCTTAGCCCTGTCGCTTCACGGCACGAACGAGTCGTCCGAGTTTTGGGATGTTTGAAGCTTAAGGTTCTGCTGTGTGTGTTGCAGTGCACTGTGCAGGTGAAGCTGGAGCTGGGTCACCGCGCCCAGCTGCGCAAGAAGGCCACCAGCGAGGGCTTCACTCATGACTGGATGGTGTTCGTTCGAGGCCCGGAGGCGTGCGACATCCAGCACTTCGTGGAGAGAGTCGTCTTCCGGCTGCACGAAAGCTTCCCCAAACCCAAGAGAGGCACGTATCTGTGGGGGGGGGGTTTCAGTCGAACCCAACCAAGACTGGAGAGCGATGCTCGAATTTCCCATCCAAGGTTTTACGATGGTGTGAGTTAGGGCTGGGCGATTCATCAGAAATGAATCGAAACCAACATTTTAATTGATTATTTTTTAAATTGTGTCGATACTTTTCCCAGTGTGTGTTGATATAGCGTCCGCTTATAAACGTACTAGTGCGTGGGTTGTTACATATAGAGGACGACCGATACTGGCTTTTATACCTAATATCAGCCCCCGATAATCGGCCTGGCCTACAAACAGTACAAACATGAATAGGGCTGGGTTCAAAAAATCGATTCACCGATCAATATCGCTTCTCGTTCGAAAAATACGATATCGATTCAAAACTTCGCGGATCGATCTTTTCCTGTGGCTATGCACAACTTCGCGCGACCGCGCAAGGAGAGCTGTAAAAACGTGAGACCGGCGAAACCCAAACCAAACAGAGCCATGGCTGAAGCTGCTCCGCTCAAATCACCGTCTGGCCTAAAGGACCGATGTTTGGCAGCACTTCAGTTTTAAAACAAGATATTTTATAACCAAGCAAAACTAGTATTGACGCAAAGAAATAAATTGGAATCGAATCGAATTGAGAATTGAATCGGATCATTGAATCGATTCAGGAAATCAGCAACGATACCCAGCCGTAAACATGAAGTATGGGGGCAGAAAACAGACAAAAAAAGGAAGACAAAATAATTGTTATTTAATGATTGTCAAGGTCCAATGTTCACTTAACCGTGATATTGATTTAAGGTCATATCGCCCAGCCCTAGTATGTGTAGTAGGTGTCGACCGCTATGGTTTTTTCCGAGGCCGATAGCGATACTAATTATTTCTGATCTAGGAGGCCGATATCGGTTTAAAAATTGATCTGTCAAAACCTAGTGGGTGTGGAGTCTGTTTGCGCTTTTCTTTCCAATGATTCACTTCTTACTCACTATTTTTTGTTGTTTGTCCGCTTGATTTTTGTGCCGCAGTGTGTAAAGAGCCGCCGTATAAGGTGGAGGAGTCCGGCTACGCTGGATTTATCATGCCCATTGAGGTCTATTTTAAGAACAAGGTGAGCAAAACAAAACCACCTTCGTATCACATCCACACATTCCGCTGCTACTAGTAGAATCGTCTAGACGGCAAACATCGGGTGGATTTCACCCGAAACCACAAAGAAGCTTCGTTTATTTGGTTTGAGACTCGGCCCAGCAGTCGTCGCGCGCTGAGATGCTTGCTCTTGCCTCTGTTTGTCTTGTGGGTTTGGGTCGGGGAGAAAAAATGGGAAAGATTAGACATTTTGCAATGCGGTGAAGGTCAAAGAGTAGCCAGTTTTGTTTTTCACCAAACGGCAGTGTTTGCTCTCGGGAACTGTCGACTGACGCAACCGAGCGCTCACGCCGACAGACGGACAGCCGTAGTTTAAAAGAGACTTTTCTGTGTGTGTGTTGCTGATGTGGAAACTCGGCAGAGAAGCGAATGGTAAGAAGTTGAATTTGTGTCTCAGTTTGCCAACAAATTGTGGAGTTTAAAGTTAAAACGCTTAATTTTATCCTCGTCGTATTTAACTGCTCGTTAGAGGAGGCGTTTTTTTTTGGCGTTTCTCAGACGTTATCGTCGGCAGGAAACATTGTGTTTTTCTTTAATGTTGAAATCTTTTACAGTTTTGATTGCAAACCCTTTTTTTTTTGGGTTGATGTCCATAACAGGAGGAGCCAAAGAAAGTTTGCTTTAATTATGACCTCTTCCTGAACCTGGAGGGCAACCCACCGGTCAACCACCTGCGCTGTGAGAAGCTCACGTTCAACAACCCCACGCACGAGTTCCGCCGCAAACTGGTCAAGGCTGGCGGGGTGAGTGGCGCTCGCAGTGCCGAACCTACATTAAGTATTTCGCTTGTCGTTCGCATTTCTGCTTCTTCTAATCCCGCCGTTGCTCTCCCCGCAGGTGATGGTTATACCCGAGGGAGCCGAGATGATGCCCCGACCCGGTCCAGATTACCCCATGCTGCCCACAATCCCACTGTCTGCCTTCTCCGACCCGAAAAAGATCAAATCTTCTCACGGCTTAAAGGTCGGTTCGTTTCCCCGAGCTATAAAACTCGTTGAAATTGGGCAGAACTCCCGCCTTAATCCTTCATTTTTAGGAGCCGAACCGAGACGTTGCGGCAGCGGGCGGTAAGGCACCAAAAGCCCACAAAGCGGCCAAAGAACACCGAGAGCGCACGCGCAAAGACTCGGAGAGCAAGGCCTCGTCCCGGGACGGCGAGCGAGACGGGGGCAGAGCGGCCAGAGAGCCGTCGTCCTCCTCGTTCTCGAGGAAGAGCGGCGAGGGCCGGGGGAAAGAGGAGGCCAAAGTGGCCCCCAAGGCGGCGTTCAAAGAGCCCAAGCTCACCCTGAGGGAGCCCAAGTCGGAGGGCACGTCCCCCAAACCCGCAACAGGAGGAGGAGGAGGAGGAGGTCAGACGGAGGTACGAGGCTCAAGCAAGCGACCTGCTGCAAACACGGAGTCTCCCAAACTCGGCGCCAAGAAGCAGAAGAGGTGAGATCGAGGGCCAGGTCTTAGTAATTAAGCTTTGATCGATATGACCGCTATTGATTATTACCGATCCGACGGTTTGAGTCGTTATCGGACCGATGTGTCCGTGCCTACGTTTTTTTTTGCGTCTCTAGCGCGAAGGGATCCAGCGGCGTAGGCTTCGGCAGCAGCGGTTCGCCCCGCATTTCCTCCACCACCTCGTCCGCCTGCGCCGAGAAGAAAGCGTCCAAGGAGAAGAGCCACTGGACCAGGGTCAGAACCGACGTGCAGGAAGCCAGGAGGCAGTCCGAGTCCGACGAGTCCAATTCGGAAGACGAGGCCACCTCCAAATCTGAGGTAGAGCGGCTGGCTGCTGGCGGGTTCGGGGTTGTTGGTGTAAATCTGTGGACTTAGCGGTCAGTGACAGTTAGACTGATCTGATCCGATCTGATTTGGGAATTTCATTTATAACCTCAGCTCCTCCGTAAATCTTGTTGCTGTTAATCCGTCGACCTCACTTCAGACTCATCCTTTAACCGTTAATCACCAGCTTTGTCCGTCCGCACGCCGGACGACGTTCCAACCTCGGCGGATCGGCCGTCGAAACCGCTGTCCCCCGCCCCGGTTCGTTTTTGGCTAAAAACATCTGACTAAAAGGCTTGCGTCTTTCTGTGTTTTCTTAAAGCAGTCAGCCCAGTCCAGTCCCTCCAGCTCCAGCTCCAGCTCCAGCTCCGACTCGGACTTTGAGCCCTCACAGAAGCAAGGCCTAGGTAAAAAAAACAAACAAACAAAAAAAAACGATACGGTCATCGTCGTCGTCGTCAGCGCTGGATTTAAAGCTGTTGCGTTGCTGTGCGCAGGACCTTTACGCTCCATGGTGGAGGACATGCGCTCAGAAGGCTCGGACGACGACAGCAGCTCGGAGGTGGAGACGCCCGTCAAGAACACTCCACCCAATCAGGACTCACGGTACGCCACCCTACTCTCACGTTTCAGCCGACAACGGACAACGACAACCGGCGCTCTACTTATTCCGCATGCGCGGGGGGTTTGTGGGAAACGTAGTTCTCTCCCAGAAAGAGAGAGTATATCAAGACGTACAGTATGTTGTGTTAAAATATTGTTTTGTCAGGCCATACATGTGCTGTCCCTTTTTAAAAAACGTACTCGTGTGATTCCGGCCCGTCCAGTTTGCGGCTGCATCTGCGTGCTTAAAATGACAGAGATGCGATGCGTTCTTTCGTCAGATGAAGTGATCTTTTTGCGCATGTTCACACGACAAAGCTTGTCAGTGAACTACGAGGGCAAAAGAGAAAGTCGAAAACGAAAAACAATCGCCTTAAGTATAATAAAAATGTCAGTCTTTCTTTAATTGTGATATTGATTTGAGGTCATATCGCCCCCAGCTTTTAGGGCCCTGCGATTAGCGCGATGCGGGAAAAAGCGCAGACGGAATTCAACAGATAAAATGGAATCGGTTGTAAAACGCGGAGCGTCGTATAATTGGCTGATGTCAGTGTGTGGTCGAAGCAAAGCAGTGGTTTCTAATCAGTTTTGGCCGCTGCAGCCCCCTGTACGTGTTACCTGTCGAGGCGGGACTCAGCTTTCCACACACACACACAAACGCACAGACACAGAGGGGGAAAACGTCAACGGTCAGCTGTGGCGAAGAGGCTGAAACACCCAAGAACTCAAAACAGTGAGGGAATTGGAGTGTCAGTGCTAAGTTTAGAGCAGAACAATAACTGAACGATTTTTATGAATCGGGAGAACAACTCTTTTGTAAGTTTTGCCAGCACGCGATAGACTGCACCCGCAAGAACACGTGACGACCACTTACAGTCAAACACTCACATCAGAAACGCTTGGTTTTGCAGGAAAAAATGAATGTTTGTTGTTGTTTATAGAGAAATGTTTTAGCAAAGCAGTAAATGTTCTGCTGAAGCCCAGCGCTTTGTTGAAGTTGAATAACAGTCATTTAATGTGAAATCATTTATCTATTGCATTGTTCTTTTCCCATCCACTCCATAATTAGACACTTTTTAGGTGAATAAATACGATTATAACGTAAAACACGGAATTCAGAAGAAGAAAAATGGAAAAAAACGGAATTCAGGAAAAAGCTTAACGGATTTCATAGAGCCCTAAACTCCGTCACACCAACTTGAGCAGCGCTTGCTGCATTGACGCAGCACCGAAATTCACCTTTGAACCGTCAGTCGCTGACCTTTCTGACGTCCTAAGATTACTGTGCGAAACTGGCTCGTGCAGTATTTTACTATTAATACTAGAGCGCTGGCTCCCGAAGTCGGGGGGAGTCTAACAGTTGACCGAATATTCAAGCTTTACTCATTTCTCACAGGGAGCCGGTTAAGTTTCAATTCCAGTTTTGTCGGTCGGAGAGACAGTCTTGAGAAAAACATGCTGAAATACGTACGCGATTAACCCGCATGCTAACGTGATTCATCTTCGACGCGTATTCACCATATGACGTATCCGGTGTCCTTTGGAGTGTAACCGTGCCTGTTTTCGCTCTCCAGTTTGAGCATGGACAGTGAGAGCGACGGAGTGGAGGAGTCTCGTCCCCCGAGCCAGGAAGCTCCGTCTCCTCCCCACAAACTCAGCACCGTCAACTTCAAGGTAGCCGACACACTCACGACGCCCCAGCGTTAACCGCCGCTCCTCCCGGACCGGTAAAGGTACCACTGAGGTACTCGGAAGGCAAGGACACCGTCCCCAAGCACTGCTCTCCAGGCGCTGCCCGCGTCAGCTGCCCGCTGCTCCTTCGCGGATGGGTCAGACGCAGAGGTCTCATGTGGCGCCGTGGGGCACTATGGAGTGTACCGAGGCAAATAGGGCGCGTGTGACTCTCCGTGTGCGCTACCTAGTGCATAGAGAGCCGTTAAGCTGCAACCCCGGCTACTTTCTGAGATGCATACTACCACATAGAAGAGTATGATAAGAGCGCCTTACCTAGCATACTATTAAGTGCAGTAGTGCACGGATCGGGACCCGGCCCACGTGTGAGGCAAGTGAGGCAAACACACCGTTTAGTGAGTTAAACATATTTCACACGTGCAGCAGAGATTTTGTCGGTGAACGTTCCACCGCGCGATCAGAATTTTGGACAAAAGGACCCCATACGTTTTAAAACGGAAGGCGCGGGCCGTGTGAAATCCCACCTCGGACTTCGGACGTGCCTGACACAAGCGCCGCCTTTCCCACGAACAGTAAACGCGTCATCAAATCTAAGCAACGGTCCGATACCGATGACTTATTATCGAGCGATTCCGATATGATTCCGATATTATCGCGCATCCCTAATTATTAGGGCTGGGTATCGTTGCTGATTTCCTGAATCGATTCGATTCCGATTCACAAGGTCCTGATCCGATTCAATTCTCTATTCGATTCAATTCGATTCGATTTGATATCGGTTTATTTCGAGATTTCTTTGCGTCAGTACTCGTTTTGCTCGGTCATAAAATAGGCCAGACAGCGTTTCGAGCGGAGCGGCTTCAGCCACGGCTCTATTTGGTTTGGGTTTCGCCGGTCTCACGTTTTTATAGCTCTCCTTGCGCGGTCGCGAGAAGTAGTGCGTAGCCGCAGGAAAAGATCGATCTGCCAATTTTTGAATCGTTATCGTGTTTTTCGAACGAGAAGCGATATTGATCGGTGAATCGATTTTTTTGAACCCAGCCCTACTGATTATTACATAAGGAGCTAATACGTTTTATTTCAACTTTTATAAGGAAGTCTAAGGAGTTTGGGACTAGAATTCCTAAACGATATCTGATTGATTTTGTGCTCTTTTTTTTTTTTTTTAGATGATAGGCAAGAAGAGCCCCGACTCCTGCACCAGAGAGAAAATGCTGAAGCGTGGATATGACAAGGTAGAAAATCAGAGCCTACCGTCTTCTCGAAACAAGATCAAGTTTCCAGTAAAAAAAACCCTCCTCCAATCGTTATTTAAAATACGAGTTTAAAATGATGTTCCGTGTCGTCACGTGTGTGTTTATCGTCGTGGTAATGCGTGTTTATCCAGGCGTATACGGAGGAGCTGGTGGACCTCCACCGCAGACTGATGGCCCTGAGAGAGAGGAACATCCTACAGCAGGTCAGATCACTCGACTCTTTTACTCGGTTGCTAACGGTTAGGGCGTGATCAGAAGATCGCCGGTTCGAATCCCAGCACCGGTAAAAACGCCTACCGCCCACTGCTCCTTCACGGACGGGTCAAATGCAGCGGTCACATTTGGCTGTGGTGCGCTGGGTGCTGTGGTGTGTTCACAATGACAAATAATCACTGACTTTCTCTCTTGGTTTTTGGTTTTTGGATTTAAAGTGCCGCGCAAACGATAGAGATTTACACCGGTACTTTTTTTGTGGCCGCCGGCCGCGTTTCTTGTAACGTCTGGCGTGTTTTTGCGCCGCAGATAGTGAACCTGATCGAGAAGACGGGCCACTTCAACGTCACCAACACCACCTTCGACTTCGACCTCTTCTCCCTGGACGAGTCGACGGTGCGCAAACTTCAGAGCTACCTGGAGGCCACGTCCACATGACCAAGGGAGGTCACCTATCCGTCGCCGTCCGCCAAACAAGCCAGACCTTCGAGAGAGACGCAAAAGGACAGGCGTTTTAGGGAATCGAAACGCTCATGCACATAAAACGAGATACTGTAACGCGCTAGGAACTGGAGACGTTGGAGAGGAGTTCAGGGTCGAACAAATGAAGGCAGCGCTTCGGGGGGGGGGAGTTTTTTGCACTAAACCTATAATCAAACCGGTTGGCGCGGTGCCGTCCGGACGGGTCTGTGTCTGATCCGTTACGACGACGGATTCAACAGTTCACCTGCAGCTCTAAGGGCTTCGTGCAAAAGGGGTTTTGTCTCTCTGACCACAACTGTGTCGGCCTCGTCACCTCCTTCGCCGATGTAAATCTAAAGGGTACTGCTTTCGGTACTGGACAGTTTAAGAAAATTGATTTATTATTGCTGCGTAAAGTTATTTTTCACGTTCACGTCCTCTCTGGAGCGCCTGCTCCTGGTTGACAACACCACAGTCTTAATGCCGACCATAATTACATTATGACAGAGGTACCAAAAATCTCTTTAAGGTGCCAGACCGATAAGCAGTACCACTAAGCGTTGAAATGTCCGTGTAATGGTGTGTGAACAAAGATCACCAGAATCCTACATAAAAGAAATACTTCATCTAAAAAGAGCAAACGTCGCGAATAACTGGAGGCTGACCGATATTGGTTTTTCTGGGTCGATATCGATATCGATTATTAGTAGTTAACGCCACTTTTATGAAGGTCCAGTTTTGGAGGGCTTTCTTCATCTCTGTCTAGGGGTGTAATGATATGCATCGGTCTGCATCGATACGTCAGTGATCCACAAGGCCGTAGCATCGCTCTGAGACTTGTAACGTCAGAGACGTCAGCTGGTTTCCTCACAACTTTTTATTACGCGTGACAACGCCGACTACTGTGAGCAGTCGCTCGGGAATAAACCGCGTTCCAACGACATTTGACCTCATGTCGATCTCTGGAGGAGAAATCGCATCGGCGGACGAATCGCGTTTGTCTGCCGAATGGATGTAATATTGCCTTGTGACGATGCAGGGCGTAACCCGTCCGTCCGTCCGTCCGAGTTGTGCTGAGGGACCGGGTTTACGGGGTGTGATTGAGTTCATGAGGAGGTTGATCCGTATTTTTGGATGAAGTATCTCTTTGAGAGAAAGCGATTAAAAAAGGGATCAAAGTTAAAGCTTTGCTCATTGATGCTGACACAGTTGATCTGATGGAGGGAAGTTTCTGCCTTCGTAGTGCCTTCAAAAAAAAAAAACGGACATTTCTATGAACGGTTCTCTGTGAGTCTCTCGTTTTTCCAAAGCATACGTCCGTGCTGAAAAATATGAAAGCTAAAACTAAAGTACTACAAATAACGCTTTGGTGGAAGACGCCGAAGGAGAGATCGATGCCGTTAACGCGCAGAGCGTTTTGGGTTAATGTGTGTGTGTTTTCTTTTGCATTTCAGTTGTATTATTCCATTTATTTATATTGCTGCACTTTTCTGCTCACTTCAGTGCTTCGTTCTTGTCCATTACATATATTTATGTTTTTTAACACAATTTTGACATGCGAAAGTGTATAGATTTTTGTCAGTGTTTTTTTTTTTAATTAAATGCCCATTTTTCAGCCGCGTCGATAGTTATGTGATCACTAGCACATGCTGGATGGAGGGGGAGAGTGAGGTTGTGCTCTCTCATGATGTACCTGAAGTATTATTAATATCAGTGGAAGTGTTTTGGTGTCCGGTACATTGTCGTCTGAGCAAAAAAAGGGGTTCGTTTTACATAACCCTCTGTCTCTGTGTGGTCAGTGGTCCCTCATCCTTTTTTGGTTCTAAATGTACTGTATGGAGAGCCAGTAAACAGTGCTTCCAAAGATGTTTTTAGTGGAGAGGATGTGTGTGTGTGTGTGTGTGTGTGTGTGTGTACCTGCAGATCACTACAGGTAACTGCATTCATGATAAACAACTTGTATAAAATGGCAAAAGGTCTGTTCTCATTATTTACGACAAACAGTATTTATCACATTCATACAAACTCGAAAAAGATCATTTTGCTCACATTCACCATGACATTTACACTAACTACACACACAACTCACGCAGAACGTTTAAGGCTCGTAAATCGTTAATCGTAAAAGTACACAGTGAGACTAAATGCTGTTTTCCAGGACCATAGGTATTGTATACAAAATTATATACAGTATATATATTGTTATAATACATTAATAGACTAAAGGCTAGGTAGAAAGAAGAAAAGGCAGTGCAAATGTACTTTCAGATTAATTCAAGAAATCTGACGAGAAGCGATACATAAAAATATAGAAGGAATATATAGAAACGATATGTATAAATATGGAATATACACAATGTAAGATTCTTTGTCACATAGTTATACAGGTGCAACATAGTGAAATGTAACCTAAAACTGCGAATCGGATTAAGTTTAAGAAACATTGCAAGAAGTTAAATTTAAAAATGCAAATTTATAGAGATTATATTAAATATTTATATAATATAATGTAACATATGAAGAAAATGTATTGTCAATCCAGCCGCAAAATATACAGAGAGCTGAAATCATGTTCTCTGGAGCAAAATGTTGGACAAATTGGACAAAATGATTGAACCATAATTTTAAATTATTGTTAAATTACTGTCATAATATAATTGTAATATAACAATAAAATAAAAAAATGTTTATTGAAAAAAATTCCCAATAATATTTTAAATTATTGATATATCACAGTCATAATATAATATGTTATATTATACATATTATATGTATAATAC
>JAVGVS010000107.1:0-54801 GCA_032718565.1 Distichodus sexfasciatus
ATTATTATAAACAGTGAAACGTGTTGTCCCCGCATCAATTTAACCTGTTCACCAATTGAGTTCCCTACCGCCATCTATGAGCCACAGAAGACAGTTTTTCGAAACAAAAACGACAATAAAAATGACATACCAAAAAGTTTAAGTTAATTAATCCAGGCATATCTATGGACACCATATATGTAGGTATATAAGGTTGTTGCGGAGAGGTCAGTTGTTGAATGCCGATGTATGTGTTGCCCGGTCTGCGAGATTAGCAAATAAGCCGTCCAGTCATTTTACACAGTCCTCTTACCTGCTTTATTTTAACCACATAAATACAAAACAAGCCACGTATACTTTCTTCTATGAAAAACAAACGATGCAGCTAGCGATTTGTCAATACTGACTCAAATGACTCGCACAGCCGGATCAGTTCAGTGAGTGACGCAGAGGGAGTCGAATTCTAAAAAAAGAACCGAGTATTACAACGCTGCTCTCGTGCGTGTGTGTGTGTGCGCGCGCGCGCGCGTGGGGGATTGTGGAAGCGTCCAGGTCGAACTGTAACGCCCGTAATCACTGTGATGCCTCTGAGGCGGGCGGGCGAGCGAGAGGGAGGGAAGGAGATACGCCTGTGCGTCCGATTTACTTTGGGTTTTTATGTTCACAAGAGTCTCCTGAACCGTGAAGAGCCTAGAGCAGGTGAGTTGGTGTGTTGTTTTTTTTGGTTTGTTTCCAGTGCCGCTGCTAACTCATTGTTTTACGTCTGGTTTGTTCTCCGCACGTGTCAACAGAGTTACCATGTCGCCTCTCTTTAGTCACATTTCACATTTTAATGCCTTAATTCTTTAATTTTAATGACTTTGTATTTATCAGCGAACGTTGTGTTTGTGCCAGTGTTAAAGAAAGTTGCTTCACCTCCCGTGCGTTTAGTCACAGTTTTTGTGTTTGTGTTTGCCTGCTATATGTTGATTTACAGACTCAATTGGCTCAACTTAAGTAGAAATCACATTTTTTGGGGATGCCCAGTTAAAACGTTGTGTATGTGGGGTTTAACATGCTAGTTAAAGTGGAATGTTATTTTTGTCGCGAAATTGTCCCACGACAACATGACATGATACGACCAAGGCTTGGTAAAGAGCGACAAGAAGAACTCAACCTGTGATAAATAGCAAGAAAGGAACCAGCTGTCGGGAGTGATTCCTTTGAGCTCAGGGATTTAAAGTGTATTTAGCTTGTAGATGTTAAGTCCAGGTTTAATTGAGAAGAAAAATCCTGGCCCGCCCTGTTACTAAGAGCTATGTCCTGCCCTGTACAATTCGTTTCAATTTTGATTTCTGGGCTCACGATTCAATTCAAAATCAATCCACGAATCATAAGCGATTCACAATGCATCAACGATTCACGATTTAATACACCGATGAATTTCTTTCCAAATTGCCGTTTTGTGTTACTTTTCCCATTTATCATATTTTTTTCCCAACTATAGGACATCCAGTTTACAGAAGCTTCAAGTAGCTTATAATGATGCATTGAGAATTTTACTAAGGAGACCTAGATGGCATAGTGCAAGTGAAATGTTTGTGAGTGCAAGAGTAATTACTTTTAAAGCATTATTACGAAATTTTATGTATAAATGTATCGGCCCACTTAATGCTTCTAATAATGAGATTATTGTGGGCTTATCGAATATAAGGGTTAGTGCTATACGGTATCAGTCAAAGTTGTGGAGACATTGGTATTGCTGCATTCTGTACATTTTTTATTGTGTGGGTTGTATATGTTTTTTTTTTCTTTTTTTTGGACCTTGAGTCTGTAATAAAGAATAAAGTAAAGTTATCCCCAATTATCTTTCCCCGAGGGCCGAATTCTGTAAAGCAAGTCAGGCTGAGGGCCAACAAATTCTCCTCTCATCTCCCAACACCATGGCCAACACATGGCCCGTGGGCTGACATTTGGGGACCGCTGCTGTAGAGAATTCGATGGATTTTAAAGGTGATCTTAGACTGTCCACAATCCACACGGACATTCTGATGATGGGGCAGTGGTTTGAGTAATTAAAACTTTGTGTTGGTGACCCTAGATTGGGGGCTTTGAATCCCAAAGGGGGCCTAAAATAAATCACATCTGGTCCCCTGAGCAAGACCCTGACACACACTGTGAATGTAATTGCAAAGTCAGTGTGTAGCTTGGCAAAGAAAAATAAGGTGGAGGGTGGACTTGGTCTGATGTTACTTGTCTACGTACCAAGAGGTCACTACGTCTTGAGCCCCCAAGCAAGACCCTTAAAGTCTCAAGTTCCAGAGAAGTGTCCCAGTAATTGATCAATGAACCTCGCTTTGGATAATATTGTCTGAATGGTCAGAAATATAAAATATATAACCTTGTTAGTGGGCGGCGCAGTGGTTAGCACTTCTGCCTCACAGCAGGAAGGTCCTGGGTTCGATCCCGGGGTCGGTCGTAGGGTCTTTCTGTGTGGAGTTTACATGCTCTCCCCGTGTTTGCATGGGTTTTCTCCGGGTGCTCCGGTTTCCTCCCACAGTCCAAAGGCATGCATTATAGGTTAATTGGCCACTCTAAATTGGCCCCGTAAGGTGTGAATCCCCGCCTTGCGCCCGTAGAGTTCTGGGATAGGCCCCGGTCCCGCTGTGACCCCAGTTGGGATTCAGCGGTTTGGAAAATGAATGACTGAATGAATGAAAACCTTGTTAGGAACATTCTTCAACAGTTTGTAGGTCTAATACTTTGTTCCAAATGTTCTCGGAACCATTAAGTAAGTGTTTGTTTCTGAAGCCAAATATCCTCATTATGTTATGAGCATGAGTCATTTCTCTTCTTGCAGAGCTGACAAGATAACACTTCAACTTTCCTGTCAGCATTATACAGCTCAGATGCTAGCAGGAAAAATGTTATGCATGATACATGTGTGACGAAGGAACTGTGAAGTTTCTCTTTTAGGTGCTAACACCTCTAGCTTGAACTTTTCAGTGATGATGGCTGAGTGTTTAGGAGCCAAAGGTTCTTAGAAGGGAAAAGGGAGCCAGTTGAGTCTGAACTGAAGTGTATGTTGTGAAAGAGAATGAGACTATAGAGGCTAGTGACCAGTACATTGGTTTCTCTCAGGACTGTTTTGGGAATATACAGGATTTTGGAAATATATGAATATTTAGTAGTGTAGCGGTTAAGGAGTTGGTCTCATGATTGGAAGGTTGGCGATTTAACTCCCGGACTGGTAAAGTTGTCTCTGGAGGTGAGGCACTCATGAGTAAGGTACTGTCTCTAAGCACTGCTCCCCAGGTGCTGCCAAAAAAGCTGCCCACTGCTCCTTCATGGATGGGTCAAATGCAGGGGTCGCAGTTGGTTGTTTTGCACCGTGCTGTGGTGTGTTCTCAGTGACAAACACTCCCTTAAATTCAAATTTGTTTGAGGAGTTCAGTTATTGTGAGTCTTTATTTAGGGGTTGAGTTTCCCATTGATTTGGCTCTAGGGTCAAGCAACATATGGCTATCCCCTAATATCCACACATAAATCAAGTCAGCAGATCTGTATAGATGTTAAAAAGTGGAGATAAATGAACGTTAATTGATTTGCTGTCTAACAGCAACTGCTTCTGCACTGTTTGGAAATGTGATTTTTAAGAATGAAATTTGCTGTGTTTTAGCCTTTCTACACTTTGTAACACAATAAAAACAGCATAGTGATCTTTTTTCTCCTCTAACAGCACGTCCACTCTAGTTGTGGCATGAAATGACATGAAGTGTGCTGTGCACTTTAACTTATATATGAATATATAGAAATTAAAAGGTAAATTATCCGAAATTACTAACACGTGCCCTGTTAAGCCTTATTTGACTGTGAAATTTGCTGTTTGCGAAGATTATTCTTCACCAGCGGTCAGGTTGGGGACGGTTAACATTGTATGCACAAGGATAATGGATGACCAGAGCTTGTGCTTAAGTTATTGAAGGTCGACCGTCATCACAGTGGAATACTGTATGAGCCTCACACACACACACACAGGGATGAAGGAATAAGTGATGTCAGGCGCTTACACAGTAATGATGTGAATGAAAGCCAGTAACGAGAGCTCTCATAAAACTTGACAAAGTGACAAAGCAGAGAGTTTAGTAAGCATCAGCCACAGCGAAGATCGGTTTCATTAGACGTCTTCGTATGATTCATTAAGACTGATAAATTGATGTGTTATCTCTGATGCCCTAGATGCTTATACAATGTTGCTGCCACACACCTTGTTGTTCTAAATATATGAACAAGGCAACAACAGTAGGATAAAACAGAATGACATAAAGCCATTTTGTGATTGTGCTGGTTTTTTCAGAATTCTTAAGTTCAGGTGTTGATAAGCAGATATGTGTGGGAAGTTTCACATACAAGGAAATAAACTGAACGTATTCAAGCATGAATAATTCAGCTGGTTTACGCTACACAATTTTCCACTTGATTTTAGCCCTGATTGCCAGTGAGTTGGTCCTGGTCTGCATTTTTACATGGTGTAAGAAGTAGGGCTGCGGCAACTGATCGATTAAATAGATAAAAATGGATTATTAAGATAGTCAGCAACTAATTTAATAATGGATTAGTTGGGTCTACGTTATTATCCACATACGTCCAGTGGCTACTCCCTAATGTGGGGGCAGTAAGCTAACCAAAGCCGCAGTGGCAGTAAAGCAGCATTAAGCTGGACGCCGACCGCCATAAAAGAAGAATAAGAAGGAGACGAGAACCGGTGCCGTGTCTCGCCGTCACAAAAACTGAAGTAGAAACGCACGAATGACATCTTTCACCATGTAAACACACACGCTGTTTGTTAGCGCGCACCACTCTCTCAGGGAAGTCATTCACTAAAATGTTCCAGTTCAGTCAAATCTTCCCATTTATTACAGACAAAACTCATTTTTAGCTGATAAAAAACAAGAATTAATCAATCAATGAATTTTTCCATCTTATAATGTTAGAAAGTTAAAAAAATATAGAAAAAGAGAGTTTGGTTTATTTAAAAATGCTGGAAATTTTCTTTCTATCTGATTGATTGTCGATTAATTGAAAAAATAACAGGCAGATTAATCGATTAGCATAATAATAGTTGCAGCCCTAGTAAACAGGGAAACTGACACTAGACTTTGACCTCATGGCTGACTGTGGGTGAGTCATGGTTGGGTGGAATAGTTAAAGGTTGAGTTTCACATGTGGAATCTGGACAGTCTGCTAGTGTAAACTCTCTAGATGTGTAGTGTACAGTCAGGACGGCGGTTGAATTTTCTCGCTTAAATCTGACTTGACCTTTTATTTTTTCCCTCATAGAAACACAGACAGAAAATTGATTGACTTGAGTTCCAGTGATGACTACTTAAACCGTGGTGCGCCGCAGGACACAGTTCCACCTTGTACTTTATTTTGGTTATGACTGTTGGAATAATGATGCGGGCAGCACATGCATTTCTTAATAAATCCAGCTCTTGGGGCCTCTTTTCGACACCACACTTGACAGGCGTCTTCAGAGACTTAGCTCAGCTCAGCTTTTTTAGTAATATGAAAATGGAATCTGAAAGGATAGTTTTGATTCCCCTATTTATAACTCCCCTTTGTAACGCAGTCCCTTTTGTAAGCCTCTCTTTGCTTTATTCTGATATTTTTGTGCGCAAAAAGCACAACTGTTTGACTTGAGCTGAATTTGACATTAAGGGTGCCGCGCTACATTACAAATGGTACAGCTGGTGTGTTCATTTCTTGTCATCGGTGTGAAACTATTGATTTATTTATGGAATTGGGAAGTAAGCCAAGACCACGTGGTCTCTAAAAATATAACGTCACCTAACTGCACGGCCGGCTGTTTCATTTTGTAGCGCTTGTTTTTTCAGTTGGTTTGTGATTGTGTAAACTTGAATATAAGCTTAAATAGCATCAAAAAAAACTTTAAAATATAACTAAAAATACACTAAACCAACTGGAGTGTAACAAACCGTTTTCTCAGTCATGTGCACTGTTGTGAACAGCTCTAACCGACGTAGCCCTGCTCCGCCTCGCGTAGAAAAATAAAGCAGGCCATCGGGGCCGATATGGTAATAATTTAACCCCGTGGCTGATAATAGACTACGCATCATTAACTTTAGGGTCAATATCACCTTTTGTTTTGCAAATGAAGCACGGACACTCTAGTCAGAGATCGCTAGCATTCTGAAAGTTTACAAGTGAACTGCTGTGCGGAAAGAAAGCTTTGCACGGCGTCAGCACCGAATGCTGTTATAATTACCCTGACGTGACAAGTATGAAAAACGCCAAATAGCGGCCGGATATATCAGTCAGTCTCTGATTTGAATGTTTCTAAGTGGAACTTCCAAGCCTAAATGACATGTAAATGTAATTTAAATCTGTCTGTGTTTGGGAGTGAGGAAATGTTGCTTTTTAATGAAAGACAAGAACAAGGCGGTTTAGACAAGAACAAGGCGTCAACGATTCCTGTTTTGTTTGCAGTGACTGTTATGTCTGTATCAACGCTTTTTCCTCTTCCTTGTGGGCCGTCGTCCATTTAAGAAAAAGAGATCTAAATCTTAAGCGCAAGACCCGCTAGGGCTGGGCGATATATCGAGTTTTTAAAATATATCGATATATTTTCATACGAGATATAGGATTACACAATATTGTTTATATCGATATAGTTTATTTTGCGGTAAAATTATACTAAGTTGCAAGCGCAAATGTGAAACTCGAGAGCACAAAATTAACAGTCGAGTGCGTGGTTGTGATAATATTGCGTGCAAACTATATTTTTCCTCTCTCGAAAGTCTTTTTTCCTCTCGATGTGTTAAATGGCCTTACGTGCAAAGTGGATGATGGAGGAAGAGGAACAGCGGCAGGTAGGTTAACCGCAAGTTATAGTTTATCGACCTTATAATAATAATTTAATAGTTAGGTCTTACACGTTTAATAAGCACGCAATCAGTGGCTCCCCTTGCCCACTTGTCTGTCCCCAAACTGCCAAAACCCGCCCCTCTCAAACCGCGCGCGAAAAAATCTCACTCGAGAAAATCTAATCTACTTTGCGCGCGAGGACATTTAACACATCGAGAGGAAAAAAAGTCAATAGCGAGAGGAAAAATACAGCTTGCGCGCAATATTATCACAACCGCGCACTCGATTCTTCATTTTGTGCTCTCGAGTTTCACATTTGCGCTCGCGCCTTTGAAATTTGCGCAAGCCATTTTGCGCACTCTAGTTTTGGCATTGATGTGACGCCATACAGGTAGGCACTGTTATGAAAAAATAACATCACTGCTGTAAAGGAAAATAACAAATAAAATAAATTTCCCATCCCTTGCTGCCACTGTGGGGAAAAATCCCTACCGTCCCATGAACTCAACTGACAACCAACTTTTTTTTTTCTTAGGCCCTAGCTTGTTATTTATTTTCTGAATATTTGACTTGTTATTTGAGAATTGCACAGGATACACTGACCAGGAGTTGAACAATTTTATTCAGTCAGTTTTGTTGTTTGTACAGGTGATTGTAAAAGAGGAAGCACTTTCACACTCGTTCTTTTTGCTCTGTATCTGTTATATTTACATTTTTTTAATCAGAAAGCATTTTTATTCAATATATATTTTAGTTTGTTTTTAATAAAAGTGCCCCTGTGACAGTTGGTACATGTGGCTTTGACCCAGAATTGGTTTTTGTTATTACTTCACCCAAAATAATATCGAGATATGATTTTTGGTCCATATCGCCCAGCCCTAAGACCCGCAATGTAATTGCTTAGGGAGAATATTGTTGAACGGTTGCATTTACGCTTTGGCTCTGTTCCGTTTCACAAAGCAGTAAATGTAACCATGTCATGTGTGAGCTCTTTGGCAAGAACTGATCGTATCTTTCCCCCCCCCCCATTTCATGTGTCTTCGTCTCCATAGCAGCACAAGGGCAACTACTCGGTTCAGTAAACATCAAATCAACTGTTTCTGGAGAACAGAATTGTTCTCAGTGAAAACCCATCACAGCTGCTGGACTGGGGCGGAGATTAGCATTTATCCACGTACAGGAGCCACACATTAGAGTAGCAACTCCACTAATTGGATAAAGGCTAAGCACCGCCCCAGTCCAACAGCTGATTCACCGATACACCGTCAATCTTCAAGTTTCACTGCAGAACAACACACACGCGTGTCTTCTAAACACCTCACAGTACGCTAGGAGAGTTTTCTCAGTATTATCCATTATCCTAGCCTCTCATGCTGCTGTTTTAGAGCAGACTAGTTGCGGGGGAAGTGTGTTTTATTAACTTCTTTGCTTTAGTGCCATCCTTTCACTCCTCCACTCCTTGTACCGTTCACCAAACTAAACTTGGACGCGATTTTTGCTATTACCTTGCCTTGAGCGCAAGATTGTGTGCGCCTGTTAGCCTGGAAGCGTAGGAAAGCGAGCAAAAAGACAGACAGACAGACAGAAGAATGTCACGCGATTTCAGAGACATTAATTATAAATGGAAGCGGACGACTTGGTTCCGAAGATACACAGCACTGGTTCTGTAATTGTAAAAGTTCTTCATGATGTAAAAGCGCTTTGCAGGGTTTCTCACAACTCGATGCGGACACTCGTGATATTACTCACAAAACTCCAGTTCAGTGAAATCTTCCTCCTTTATTACAGACAAAACTCATATTTTAGTTGATAAATAACAACCAGCGTTCCACTCGCAATACAACTGTTTACTTGATATTCCAGACACGCGTCCATCGCATTAATATGACTCGGCTCAGAGTTGCGGTGCATGGAATTGTGTTTCTCTCCCAGTATTGGCGATTGACGATACATGGGTCGCGATATGAGAATATATCACGATACTATACACATTGCGATATATTAAAGCTGACTGGAAGTGTAAAAACTAGAGATGGAGCAATACCCCTCTTTTATGTCCGATACCGATATTGTAAATTTGGATATGTGCCGATACCGATACAAATCCAATACAGTCACAGTCTTTTTTTTAAACATAAAATAATACTTTAAAATGTCTGAATACATGACTGAGATTATTGTTATGCTTAAAGAAATGCTTGATTTAAATACTGTTTTCCGAACTAAAACAATGTAATAATTACACACACACACGTATATGCTAAATTATTTGTTCTCAAAAATTGTTTGTTTAGACATATAAATATTTCTTCTTTCTTATTGATTACACTATAACATTATAAAATTAAAAAAAAAATTGATCATTTGAGAATAAAATACTGAAGTTTGTCATTTTGAACCAATTTGGCCTATAAAATGAGCTGCTTTTGCAGAGAACTACATTTACCACAATCCTCTGCTCGCGCTCCGCAGACAAGTCACAATGAAGCGCTGGGCGCATGTTCCAGAATAAACGCTGTTGTGGTTATTTATCAGCTACAATATGGTTTGTGTCTGTAACAAAGGGGACATTTTGACCGAACTGGAGCGTTTTAGCGAGTAATGGCGCTCATTAACACAGCGCGAGTTTACATAGCGAAAAATGTCATTTATGCCTTTTTCAAGATTCAAGAGGGATTTATTGTCAATACAACAATTTACATAGTATACAGTGTATTGAAATGCCGTTTCGCCCAGTGTCTGCAGTGTCTGGCAGTTAGAGTTCTGATGCTTCGGAACCGTCTGCCAGATGGCAGGAGGGAGAACAGTGCATGTGAGGGGTGGAAGGAGTCCTTCACGATGCTGCAAGCTCGACGGATGAGGTGTTTCTCGTACAGCTGGGAGATGGGTGGGAGAGAAACCCTGATGATGCGCTCTGCTGTTCTCACTATCCGCTGTAGGGCCTTCTGCTCAGCAGCGATGCAGTTTCCGTACCAGACAGTGATGAAGGAGCAGAGTACACTCTCAGTGGTCCCCCGAAAGAATGATGTGAGGATGGGAGGGGGAGGCTGGCCTTCTTCAGCTTTCGAAGGAAGTGTAGTCGTTGCTGGGCTTTCTTAGTGATGGAGGTGGTGTTGAGGCTCCAGGAGAGGTCGTCAGTCATGTGCACACCTAAGAACTTCATGCTGCTGACGATCTCAACGGCGGACCCATCGATGTGCAGTGGTGTGTGTGCAGCCATCTTCTTCCTGAAGTTAACAACCATCTCTTTGGTCTTGTTGACATTGAGAGACAAGTTGTTGCTCTGACACCAGTCCACCAGTTGCTTCACCTCCTCTCTGTACGCGTTGCTGGCGATGAGACCCACCACTGTTGTGTCATCTGCAAACTTGATGATTTTGTTTGAACAGTACTGTGCAGCACAACCGTGAGTCAGCAGAGTGAACAGCAGTGGGCTGAGCACGCATCCTTGTGGGGAACCAGTGCTCAGTCTGAGGACCTTGGAGGTGTTATTTCCTATGGAGACAGATTGGGGTCTGTTCGTCAGGAAATCCAAGATCCAGTTGCAGAGGGGGGCGTTTATTCCCAGCAGGTCTAACTTGCTTACCAGCTTCTGAGGAATGACAGTGTTGAATGCTGAGCTGAAGTCAATGAACAGCATTCTAACATAAGTGTCCTTTTTGTCCAGATGGGAGAGGGTCAGGTGAAGGGCAGACGAAATGGCATCGTCTGTGGAGCGGTTTGGGTGGTAGGCAAACTGTAATGGGTCCAGGTTCTGTGGGAGATGTGTTTTCACATACCTCAGTACCAGCCTCTCGAAGCACTTCATGATGATGAGAGGCTGGTACTGAGGTATGTGAAAACACAAGTCCCACAGAACCTGGACACATGTGGCTCCACAGACGATGCCATTTTGTGTGCCCTTCACCTGACCCTCTCCCATCTGGACAAAAAGGACACAGAACATCTCACAAATAAGCGGAGCTGCTCTAGCGAATAAAATGAATTAAACCAAGTTTCGATTCTAGAAAAATTGCCTCGGCCATTTTTGTAGTAGAATTATTCAAGTTATTGGAACAATCGTGTCAGCTCCACTTTACCGCAGTGCCACTTCCCATGCATAACGAATTGAGTGTACACACATTTACAGATCGGCTCCATAGAACGGCTCAATGCCGCCGATAGCCGATCCAGCCGTTTGAGTGGGTTATCGGACCCATCCACATATCGGATCAGCTACATCTCTAGTAAAAACAGAGGTGAAATGTAAGTTGCTGTGTACGATCTGGGTGGTCTTAATCAATCACATTACGTTAATAATTCAACCAAAACAACATAACTCACAACTGAATTTGAACTAGTGGACGCCAAAAACATTAAGATAAAGTGCATAAAAGTGCCCAGTCAGTTATCTGCGGCTGCATGATTCTCCCCCTCGGAAATATGGATTTTTGCAGCTAGAAATCGACATAGTATATTGTGAAAGAAAATATCGCTGTATATTGATGTATCGATATTTTTTGCACAGCCCTAGTAGCAATGTCCTGAAACAAACTCTCCAAAATGTGGGTGTTATGAAAGTGCTACTGCCATCTGCCTCGTTGACTATTGTTTATACTCTTATTTGTATTTTATTTGGGTGAGATGCCTTGGTTTACAGTATTTTTCATGCGGGGGGCTATTGGGGCTCCCTGTGTAGAACAAAATGAGTTCAGATTAACCACCAACCTGTGACCTTCTTTAGGTGCAAAACAAGATGTTCTACTCGACGCCCTGTTGATGCTTCTCCACTGAAAGAAGAACTTTCAGTCTTTCTTCATCTGAAGCCCGTTTCAAGTCTGATAAGTCCGGGCATTAACTTTTGCTGTATTTCACCATTTTTACCACTGTAGCGAGACCAGTTTTACCACGTTTCTAAAAGTCTTTTGAGGCAGGTAGCCATTTACATTGGATTATACTGGGGAAATCTCCAGCGATGCTAACAGTTAGGATGTACACTGCAGAAATATTACAGTTTGGTTCGCAACTGCGGTTTGAGTTCGATATCTTTTCCTTTATTTCGAACGGAGAGCCAAATGTACAATGTACCAAACACCATATATTTTATGTATGAATGAATATGCATAATTCTGTATGATGTTTCCACACATATACTCTAGAACCGCACAGACACATGGTCCTCATCCTATCTCCTAGTCCTTTCTGTTACTAGAACCCCAAACCCTCCCACCTAGCTGATTTAAAAGAAGCAGCCGTATCTTCCATCTCATCTGTGGTGTTTCAGCTTGCCACAGGGTGACTTTTCGAGAGGTTCAACTCGTGGCGAAACTTGCTGTAAGCGTACAGTTTCCGTCAGTAACTCACGCTTGTAAATTTGGTTGCTCAATATGTCATTGCACACTCGCCGCACAGCCCCGTACTGAGGTGCAAGGGCTGTACAGTGACAGTTCGGTGCGAAAAAACTTCAAAGTAATATAGTAACTTCAGTAGACAAAGTAATATAATATTACGCATGGAAAGTGTGACTGCTGTAAAGCTGGTTTATTGTTGCACGTTCCCGCCGATTCCTACATATTGATATGACAATGAGCAGAACAAGCAGTGCAGCACACTCCAACCCACTACACCTACTGCATCTGTAGTTCCACTAAACGTTTACATGAAGTTTCGGTGGTTTGAAGTGTAGCTGTTTAATTTGTCATGGGAGTGGGTCACACCTTACCGTGCTTCTTAGTCACATGTCCCAATTTCTTTTGAGCCTCTGAGAGCGGAGGATTCCGCTGCAAAATTTCTGAAAACTTAATTCAGTACCATTGCTAAACCTCTTAGATTAATGCTGATGATGTCGATACTTGAATCACGTTTGAAAATGGCAAATTGCATTAGTGTCTGAAAGCTTAAGGACCTTACCTTAAGAGAATACCTTAGTTTTTAGGCTTGTTCTAGTGTGTGTGTAGAAGTTAGTCATACATGCTTTATGTTGTTGTGTTCAGGACGTCCTGCACTACTCAGATTTGTCATAGTTTGATGTGTAAATGCTGACACTGTCTTGAAATCAGCACATTTCTGATGAAAACTGACCTGCGCCTGTAGAAATGTTGACTTTGTTGTAGCTTTATGTAGTATAAAAGTGCTGGAACTGTAGATATAACTACTAGAAACAGTAAGGACAGTGTTTTATTGGATTGTGGAGTTTTGATTATGTAGAGACATTCTATGACTTAGTACCAGAGGTGTCAAAAGTCCACGCATTCTTCACTCAAGTAGAAGTGTAGATACATGTGTTTAAAAAGACTGCAGTAAAAGTTGAAGTATTGACTCGACTTCTTTACTCAAATTCAAGTGAAAAGTACAGGCTCTAAAACATACTTAAAGCATAAAAGTATAAAGTTCCCTTGTGAAGGACAAAACCAGCATTTTAGGGCGCAAGCAGAGAAAAATAAAGCCACATGAGTACATACAGTAAAGCTACATTGTTCATTACCATCATTATACATGATGATCACCTACATCCTAAACACACCAAAGAACAAATATTATAGTGCTGTAAAGAGCGCTAAATAAACTAGAGAGGCATTTCTGCAAGACAGTGGAAATGTGATCGCGATCTTGCAGCAAGAGTTGCTAGGTGGTTGCTAGGGTGTTGCTAGGTGGTTGTTAGGGTGTTGCTAGGCATCGCTAGACGGTTGCTATGGTGTTGTTAGGTGTTGCTAGGGTGCCACTAGGCAGTTGCTATAGTTTTGTTAGGTTTCACTAGGTGGTTGATAGGGTTTTGCTAGGCAGTTCCTATGGTGTTGCTAGTGGTCACTAGGGTGTCGCTAGGCGTTTGCTAGGGTGTTGCTAGACGAGTGCGGGTCAGGTTGGTGGTCAGGAGGTGATGAGGTGTTGGCTCTTTTCTGTGCGTGTTTACTACGTTTTTAAGCCTCAACCAATCAGTCAAGTTGTCAGGATGGTGCACGTTATTGATAAAGTACAGATACCCTTTTACTTCCCTTCTCTGCTTAGTTCTGTGAGGGAAAAATAAGGTTAGTGCAGGTGGAAACACTTCTTGATCCATTTTTGATCTGTCTGGATATAGAATCAAAATTATTAGATAACAGTTATGCTTATTTCTATACTTATTTTCTCATGTTATAAAATGGAAAAAAAAAAATTTTCTGATCAATTGAAGAAATACTAATGGGCCATTTTGAGCTGATTTTAACTCTCTTTGGAGAGTTTCTGGAAGAGAACAGCATTTTGGAGAGAGACGGCGTTGCACACGAGAGTCACGAGCGCCAACACACACATGCGGTGTGTTATAATGTTACTTAAGCGTTTTTACACAATTACTTCCGTTTGTGCATGGAGTTATTCACAAATAATTTCACATACAGAAGAATAAATAAAATGTCAGCGAAGTTCAAAGTCTTGTGATTCCCGACAGTATGGATATGGGGTCTGTAAATTAAAGGCATTCTGAGTTATTAAAACACTAATTAACAAACAACACAAAATGTGTGCGTCGGTCTCAAATGGTTCAGCGTGAACTTGCTTTCACATACCTCCTGTAAAGTAGTCCGCCCAGAGCTGGCAGGCACGGCAGCATTGCGTTCCAGAGTCTACCATGATAGGTGTTAGAACTCGCATATTTTTTGAGTGATTGAGATATTTTAGAAGAATTGCTTTAAACAGTTTGAGTGAACTTTCATTTGATCATTTCTTTGTTTGTAGTTGCTCCAGACTCTCTCATTCCCTGTTGACCCAAAGCCACAAATGTTGATATGAGTGTAAAGAAGGTGTGACCGTTTACACCCCTGCGAGATGCAGTTCTAACTTTAAAGTTTTGGGGAAGGGGAAACTCTCGAAACGGTTTGAGAATTTTTAGTTTTCCTTTCATTAGGTAGATTGTATAAAATCTAGGAATGCAAACTGAGCTACGTGACTTGAAAGAGTGACTCATAGTTAAACATTAAACACGCGCTGATTGTATTTATTGCGTTCTGTTAAAACACATCTGCAGGTAATCTGTTTATGACACCTTGTAAAGATCTTCAGCAGAGATGCATGAAATAGGTTTTGTTTCATGAAATATTAATCTGAAACATTAGCTTTCATTATATAGCTTGATGTGGCCCCATGGAGCAATGGGGACTAGTCTTGTTTTCTTGCAGTTTTTTTTGTGTCTTGCCCAATGATTTCTTAGCCTTCTCTGCCTTTGCCTTGATTATTAGGAGCAAGTGCTTTTTGACATTTTGAAATAAAAACTAGGGGTGAATTCGATTCCGATTCTTGGGCTCACGATTCATAAGCAATTCCCGAGTGAATACCTGTATGAATGTGTTTCCAGCTTGCCGTTTTGAATTCCTTTTCCCATGTGACTGTGGCAGATCAACAACACAATCACACTGCATCAAATGTCGTTACTAAACGTAATGCATACGCAGTGTTTCCCTGGTTTACAGCTTTACATGAAAACACTTATTCTCACACTACAATTTACACTGATCCTCAGCATCAAGTACGTTTTTTTAATACAACTTGCACAACACTATTTTACAATCAGAATCAAGT
Organism: Distichodus sexfasciatus; assembly: GCA_032718565.1. Classification (NCBI taxonomy): domain Eukaryota; kingdom Metazoa; phylum Chordata; class Actinopteri; order Characiformes; family Distichodontidae; genus Distichodus; species Distichodus sexfasciatus. The sequence continues at coordinate 15,379 of JAVGVS010000107.1, forward strand.
TGAAGTTTATCACAGACGAGGAATTAGTTTTGGGTCTGTTTGGCGTGCGCTGCGTGCTCTTGTTCGCTCCTCGCTCTAGATTCCGGGAGATTGATCTGATTTGCGGGCATCAGGAGCCGCTACCAATATGCGGCAGCCTTGGGATGTCTGTATTAAATCTATATTAACCTGCGTGTGATGAGTAGTAGCTAGTAAACGCTTTTTTTATTTTAGCCAAATACGGTATGGTGTAACATGTATTGTAGCATATGACTAGGGCTGCAACTAATGACTATTTTGATAGTCGACTAGTCATCGACTATAAAAACAATTAGTCGAATAATCGGATTATAAATTGCATAATTATAAAATGGCTCCGATTTAGCTACCAGCTTTTACATTTAGTATGAGGTTATTTAAATTTTGTGGTAAATAATAAAGACAAAAAGATAGTTCACTCAAAAGCATATTTTAATAAATAAGTTTCTTCTTTGCCTTATCTAGCCTTACATGGCTCCTGGTTTTGTGATGGTACTGAGAAAATGGTAATATACCATTATAACATTTATGAGCGAGTGACAAAGGCGTTAGTTACTTTACCGTTTTGCGTGCTTATTAAACGTATAAGACCTAACTATTAAATTATAATTATAAGGTCGATAAACTATAACTTGCGTTTAACCGACCCGTCGCCGTTCCTCTTCCTCCGACATCTTTGGTTTTTCTGTAGGAACTTTCTTAAGCCAATCACAAAACCAGGAGCCATCGGCCAATAGGATTCGCAGGCAGAAACTGCCTAAACCCCGCCCCCAAACTGTCCAAACCCGCCCCTTTCAAACCACGCGCGTAGAAATCTCACTCGAGCAAAAACGCCACTCGTCGGTAATCTACTTTGTGCGCGAGGACATTTAGCACATCGAGAGGAAAAAGACATTCGAGAGAGGAAAAATACAGTTTGCGCGCAATTTCACAACCGCGCACTCGATTCTTTATTTTGTGCTCTCGAGTTTCACATTTGCGCTCGCGCCTTTGAAACAAGAACAAGAACAATTAGTTTCACACGTTACAACAGTAAAAATGGAACATTGTGAACTGACACATTCGCAGTGCTCCAGATTGTTCAAGTGCAATCAGGAATCTGTACCTGTGGAGGCTGTTCTGATTTAAACCACAAATAAACTCTCGGCTGTGTACATGATATGAGGTGAAAGGTATTAGGAAAACTGTACACACCCTGTTTTTTTTTTTTTCAAGACCTGTACAGAGCTGGTTTCTTAAGGCCTGCAGGCATACATAACAAAACCACAAATGGAGGAGAGCTTCATGCAGAGCGTAAATTGACTTATTTGGCGAGAAAATATTTGATTGTAATTACTACTGTAACTTTTGTAATTGCTACCGTACACTACAGATGTGGTTCTTGTATATTACAAACAAACCGCTGACAGTTTGCCCTTTTCAAGTTTTAAAAGATCTACATATATTAGGGATGAACCAATCCAACTTTTTCACTTACGATACCGATGCCGACTCTGGGGCTTTGGTTAGCTCTAATCCCGAGTACGGATCCGATACCAGATTTTAATGAGTAAGTTGTGTATTTTCATGTGAGGAGGAGACTGAGATTATTCTCTTCTGCTTAAGGAAATACTTAAATCCTGTTTTCCTACTGAAACAATGTAATAATTACACACCCATATGTATATGCCAAATGAGTTATTATTAAAATAACATCACCAGAATTATTCCTTTCAACACAGCTGTGCAATTTAGTGACGCTCCCTTATCCTGCGGCGCTAAAACCATCAGGAACACAGAGATCGTGAGTGAGAGCTGGTATTGTTAAGGAAATTAAACAATGTAACGGTGTGATTTGCTTTTGGTGTGTTCATAGTGTGTTGCGCTGCTCGTTCTAATCATGAGTGGTGTGATGTTTGCCGTGATCAGAAGGTCGCCGGTTTGAATCCCAGCCAGGTAAAGGTAAACTTTGAGCGTCAACGTCACTTTTACAACGCGACGCTAGTAATTTAGCAACGGTGAAGACGTGCTGCAAGACGGCTGTGAGGGAAAGCTCTCCTCAGAGCGCCGCGTTAACCCAAGGCTCATTTCTAGCGTTGAATAACCTGCTCCAGTTTCCTGCTTTTCTACAGTTTACTGTTTTCACAACAAAGCCAATGAACGGGCCAGATATCTTTCAGCAGTGGAGGTGTCTGGTTTTGCACAGTATTACATTGACAAGATTATTGTCTTATGGACAAGCATTTCAAGTTGGTGTGCATTCTTCCTTACTGTCGTACGTATATTTCCTTTTGCATAGATCAGTTTTACTTTCCAGTTTGCTATCACTCTTGCTTGATTTCTGTATTGCTTTCAGTCTGCGTCACGTCTTTCTTCCCACAACTTCAGCAGGGCTGTCAGTTGGAGTCATTTTACCGTCCTTTTTGTCCTGAATTTAATTCGATGTTGCGTTCACATGAAGTTCTTTTCAAAACACTGTGTGACCTGTTCTTGGATTTGGGTAGGATTTGCATCTGTTCAGCAGTTGTGGATACGCAAATAGTAAATCTGACTGTTAACACCAAACAGGCACAAAGTATGTCTGTCTAGTCAATAAATATATGTTTCAGAAAAGTGTTTTGAGACAAACGCACATTTTAGAATGTGACGTTACATTCAGGATCAGATGAACGAATGCTGTTTTTGTCAAACCAAATATCCAGAGGACACGGACACGCGGACCTTTCCCCTCATAGCTGGTATAGGTGCCTCTGTAAAAGTTTCAAATGCTTTATCTCTCTGTAATCATTCCCGTCTGTGTAATATTTCTTCTTCCTTGTTCCCTTGTTGGCTCTTTATTTCTCACAGTTTTGCAAGCAAATGATCAGACATGTTCTCATGCTCCGTTTTCACACTCCACACTGGCAGTTTTGCAGTGCAATGGTGTTGCCACTGTAACATGCGACACTGTGGCAGAAACAGACACATCACATACTGTCACCTTGTTGGTGTTGAGAGGCCCGGAGTCGGAACTGTCACGCGAACGAGAAGTGATGCATGGATGCTGCATCTAGCGCAGCTTTGCTATTACACCAGTCAGGAAGTGGTGAAGTATAGCATACTGTGGGCAAAGTCTTCAGACCCACAAACCCAGAATGGGTACCACTGGTTTTATCGATGATCAAAAGCGAAAAAGAAGATTGTAAAAGAGACTTATGATAGTTTCCTGTTGCTCGGAATGCAGTAGACAGGTGTATAAATATCTGAGAACATCTCACAGTTTCTGCAGTGTTTTGTGGCTGCTGCTTATATTTGCCAGCATGTGGTTCCCACAATAAATTCCTATATGTGACTCTGCACGGCAAAACCAGTCGCTTGTCGCAAATTTTCAAAATTGAGTTATGATGTTAGGAGTTAGGAAAGTACATAAATCAACCTTCAAAACGATACCTATTTGGAATGAATCGGACGACATATGACTGAGATATCAACATTCAAAGGAGTCGGGTTTCTCCTGTCACGCCAAGTGAGAAACGGAGAAATCTGCCTTTGAAGTTGACTATCGCCGTAGCACTCACAGATGCTTGGTGCGGTCGCAGCTATGTTTGCATTTACGGTAGCCTACGCTGCATTCACAGCCACACGGATAGCCTACCTGCGTTGGGTTAACTGAACTCGGGAGACGAAGATGGATTCCGGAGAAATATCTTCACGCTAGTCGACGAGTGGATTTACTGTAAATATTGAAGTAGAGCGGTCAAAACAGAAACTTTTAACATTCTGCTGGAATTGAATTCCTCACCTCAAGAAAGTCACGTTTTTAGGATGGAAAGGGTAAGTTTTTTAGTGAAATTTATTCACAACAGTACAGTATAGACCTTCCATTGTTTCAAAACACTAAAAACAAAAAATCCCAAATTTTACCCCACGCAACATAAATGGTCGTTTTTCTCGGAAACCTCCGTTGCGACAAGCGACTGGTTTTGCCGTGGAGGGTCACATATGGTCATTTAAAGCGTTTTGTAGAAATAAAGTACAAATTTAACTTTACAAGTTAAAAAGTGATGTGTTTTGTTTTTTACTGTACGTTATTTAGGAGACAGAGCAGTTTTTCTCTTCTCCAGATAGTAGGTTGGATAATTGGCTACCAGTTGATCATACAATATAAAGTTATACAATATTTGTTGCATTTAAATAATAAAATAGCAGTATTAACTTAAGGATATGGTCCAAAGATGCATCATTCTTTTGTTAGCACGTCTCTACATGAACTGAATTCTAGAGTTGACTAGTTTCCCAGCGCCGGTCTGCGCAGATTGGGTATTTCCTGCACCGCCGCACGCCAATCCTACGTTGCTATTTAGCTAATCGGTAGCGTCAGCTGTGCTGTGGGTCGGGAAACTCGAATCCGTGCAGAGCGGTGTTCCGCGAGGACTGGGATTGGGAAACGCTGGACTAGAGGACAGGGAAGAGAAACTCAGCAAACACAGATCGATCCTAAGATGCTAGTCAACTCTAGAATTCTGCTTAAGTAAAAAATGTACCAGTCTCCTATCATTTTTCATCTCCGACAGTTTCGTCTGTCTGCTTTAAAGCTGTGCAAAAACGAGTGCCAGCTGTAATCCATTACTCCTAATGACTCTAAAGGTCTCTTACCTCGCTTCCCCTACCTTTACTGTTTATTTCCACTCTTCCAGTAAGCTTAATGGAATATTGAAGCAACAAAGAGGTTTTGGAGACCCTGCTGTTTTATACCCAGCCTTTTTTGCCCAGCTAATCATAGGAAGGAAGGAAGGCAGTGTAGAAGGGGGTGAGGTTTAACAGGAATGTCGCATGAGTCAGAGACTGTGGCCGGGCCTGTTCTTAACCTCACATGTAAATTTGTCATCCGTCCAACAGGCAACATTATTTATAAATAATACTTTGAGGGAATATTGATACATTTTAACTCCTCTTACCATTGATTCCATCACTACAGGAGGAAAATGCCACGCTGTGTGAGTGTCTAAACAAGAGACAGCATCTAGCGCTCCTTTTGGGAACGTTGTTATTTGTAGTTAACATGGATTAAAGTTTTCTGTCGCTATGACGCATTTCTGTCAGCTGAGTGCACTAATGAGTTCGATGCAGATCCGAAGGAAAAAAATGGGGGCTAAACAAGCTTCGGCAAACCAAGTTCTGGAAAGGCTGTCTTTTTCTTTGGTTTAATTACGATTTAATTATTCTTCCTAAAAATAACGTTATGGTTTCGGCAGTTCGCTTAAACATTGACGGCTGCGGAGTAGCCTACAGGCTGCCAGCTGTTTGCTTGTTTAAGATGCCAAACTTCATAGTAAGGAGAAAAAAATTCCCCAGCATTTAGTGCCACAACAGTCTCAAAGGCTTTTAATGTCCCAAAACAAAGACGAGATCTGCAAAAGGGTGAATGGCACGGGCTTCTTGTTACCTGGCGTATCCGATAATAATAATAATAATAATAATAATAGGGAATAATAACAGGCTAGTAGTAGTATATTTTACATTTTCAAAAAAGATCGGAATAGAACGTATTTATGATTGGAAGTCAGTGGTGTGTCATGAAGTGTCTCATTCACTAATAGCAGCTAAAAAAGGTCGGAAAACAGTGGAGAAATCCCATTGCTTAAAGCCAAAACTACAAAGCTCAAGATTCAGGACAGTGGCTCCGGTGTCGCAAGTGCCGCGAGAGCTTATGCTCCGTTAAAAATAAATAAATAACAGCAGTTTTGGAGTCTTTTTTTATTGCTTTAATCCATGAGTTAATAGTGATATTTATTTAGGCCCTATTTGTGTGAAATGTGTAAAAAAAATTCCAGTTATTAGCATTCCACAGTTAGATATGATCGCTCTTAAGCCCACGCTCCACTCAACCAGTTCAAGTCTTAACCTGTATCTCGTCAGGGGTTTTTCACTTGCAGGTGCCTCTATGATTAAAGCAAGATGCACTGCAAGTGGCAACAAGAACTCCAAACAAGACTGTTTGACCCTGCTGTTGGAGTTTCACCCTGCTGACATGGACTAGTACGCACGCCGAATGACTAAACTCATAATGGAATTTAGGGAAGTAGATTGTTGAATTTATAGCACACGTCTTAAAAAACGTCAACATAACACAGTCGCACAGAAGAAGCAGTACGATCGTGATTATTCAACCCAACAGACAGTATTTTATACACCCAATTTTCATGGGTGCCAAATCTCTGAATAGATCACCTAGGGCCCTATGAAATCCATTTAGTTTTTTCCTAAATTCCATTTTATTTTTTCCTGAATTCCGTTTTTCCATTTTTATTGTTCTGAATTCCGTGTTTTACGTTATAATCATATTTATTCACCTAAAAAGGGTCTAATTATGGAGTGGATGGAAAAAAAGACAATGCAATAGGAAAAAAAATCACATTAAGTGACTGTTATTCAACTTCAACAAAGTGCTGGGGTTCAGCAGAACATTTACTGCTTTGGAAAAACATTTACCTGTAAACAACAAAAAACATTAATTTTTTTGTGCAAAACAAAATGTTTCCGATGTGAGTTTTTGGCTGTAAGTGCTCATCACGTTTTCTTGCGGGTGCAGTCTATCGTGTGCTGGCAAAACTTACAAAAGAGTTGTTCTCCTAATTCATAAAAATCATTTGGGTATTGTTCTGCTCTAAACTTAGCACTAATTCCGTAATTTTTTTGAGAACTTCGGTGTTTCAGCCTCTTCTCCGTAGCTGACCGTTGACTTTTTCCCCTCTGTGTCTGTGCATTTGTGTGTGTGGCGAGCTGAGTCCCGCCTCAACAGGTAACACGTACAGGGGGCTGCAGCGGCTAAAACTGATTAGAAAGCATTGCATTGCTTTGCCCAGACACCGATATCAGCGAATTATACGACGTTCCGCGTTTTACAACGGATTGCATTTGATTTGTTGAATTCTGCGATTCCGTCTGTGTTTCATAGGGCCCTAATCAATAATAAATATAGGATTTAAGAGTTTTGCTGTGTTAGTTTTATTCTGAACCTTACTCTGTAATCACTTTTGTTTGTCTGTGTAAAGAAGCCTATAGGTCTGTTTACTGTAGCACTATTATGTCCATTGTAATGACTTTTGACTGTGTAGCTTTTGTTCATCACATTGTTGTTCAAAAGGCAACAATACAAAGCGACGAATATGACCTGCTTTGAACAGTTTAAAGCTCCCGTGTTCTACATGTTTTCACCAAGTCTCTGAAGCTGTTTTCTGAAAACCCAAATGGACATCCAAAGAACAGAAAAATAATTTTTCATAATATGGGACCTTTAAGAACTTTTATTAAGTGTTTTTGTGCGCATTTGGTTAAAAAAAAAAAAAAAACAACCTCCTCAGTTCACAGAGACACAATGACTCAGCAGATTGTCAGTATTTCCACACAAATTTAATCTGTGGCTTAAGCCTTAATAGTTTGAGCAGCACTGTGACGATAGTTAATTGCACAACTTTGAAATGATCAGTTTCTTCATATTTAAACAGTCTTGCATCTTCTCTTCCGCTATGTCCAGCGCACACCGGCCTGCCCTGTCTGAGCCATCAACATGAGCAATCAGCAGGCTCCCAGTAACCCAGCTCACGCTCTGTTTGACCGCTTTGTGGCTGCCCAGTCATGCAAAGAGGTCCAGCAGACCTTCAAAGAGCTCTGCCGCCATCTAGAGTTGGATCCGCGGGACTACCGCCACTTCTACAGCCAGCTGAAGGAGAAGCTCAACTACTGGAAGGCTAAGGACCTGTGGGAAAAGATCGACAAGAGAGCCTCCCACCCAGACTATGAGCAGGGCAAACCCTGTGCTAAGACCAAGGTACATCCATGTCTAAAGCTTCATCCATTTTTTTTTTTATGTATGCCTGAACTTCTTGAACTTTTTGTCTTTATTGACGTCTTCTTGTCTTCTCAGTGTTTAGTCCTCGGAGCAGGGCCCTGTGGGTTGAGGACGGCCATAGAGCTGAAACTTCTGGGCGCTCAGGTGGTCTTGTTGGAGAAGAGAACCTCGTTCTCCAGGAACAACGTCCTGCATTTGTGGCACTACACCATCCGGGACTTGCGGAATCTCGGGGCGAAGAAGTTCTACGGCAAATTCTGCTCCGGCTCTATTAACCACATCAGTAAGTCATGAATTCGATATTTATACCAAAAAATCTTAACAGCACTAATGGAACTGGGGTTTGTTTTGTTTAAGTTTCATAGCATAGATAATGCGATGTCAATAAGAGTCAATACTTTAAAAGTTAATTTTTTGTCGTTTTCCAAGCACACACACAATAATACAAATTACAGTAATCCAGCCGTCCAATGGAAGTGCGCACTTTACATAAAACAACATATATATTTATAAGAATCAGAATCAGAAAACTTCATTCATCCCGAAGGAAATTGCTCAAGAACAGATAGCTTATGGGTAAATCACAAATACAATTACAATTAGAATGTTAAATCAAAATCTGTATTTCTGTCAATATCAATGTCAGTTAAATGTATGTATTTTATCCATTTTTGTCATTTTTTTTCCTGAAAAAATCTGTCATTCTAACCCTAATTTGAGTTAAATTTTTCCATTTGAAAAATTTCCTATTTAATATCAAACCACAGGCTCACTTTCAGGGGTTCGGGTTTAAGCCAATTTTTTGTAATTGCCTTTCTTGCTGCATTAAGGAGGATCTTCAAAAATAGCCGTCACCCTGCACTATAATTCCTGACATATGCCCTAAATATACGAAGCACCTTCTCCAAAACGATGTACTTTCTCCCAGAAGGGTCTTATCTATTCACAAGTCCAAAAAGCATGGTTATGATGTGCCTATGAGTCACTCCCAAACAGTCCTGGTGTTGTAAATAGTTTCTTTGAATATGAGGAATAATGAAGAATTGAATAAAATTTTTCCAGTTAAATTCCTTCCATTTTTGCAAATTTGTAGAAGTTTGTTGAGTTTCACACATCCTTAACATGATGACAGACACCAATATTTATTTTCCATCGCAAAAATAGATTGAACAGCTGTTAGATTTGCTGTAATAAAATATTTTTAGATGAATGAATCCAGGGAATCACAGCCAGCACACGTCCCGCCGCTTATTGAGACTCATTCACATCCAGTTGCAGTACCAATGTCAGCCATGCTACGTTTTTGATCAAGACACAAGTGCAGTAACTCGTACACTGCTCACATTTTATTCACAAAAACATACGGGGCATACACCGTTAAGAACTCGCTCCAAACGGCGGCCTAGCTGGAGAAGATTTCACGCACCCGCTCTCGTCTCCAAGACGTGTGAGAATCTGTTTCAAGCGCCGCCACTAACGCAAAGACGCCATTTCTCTCCATCTTATGGGGCAGTTGGCGGCGTAACGGTAGGGTGTTCGCCCCGTGATCAGAAGGTCGCAGGTTCGAATCCAGGGCTGGTAAAGTTACCACTGAGGTCCCCATGAGCAAGGTACCGCCCCCAAGCACTGCTCCCCGGGTGCTTGTTAGCTGCCCACTGCTCCTTCATGGATGGGTTAAATGCAGAGGTCACATTTGGTTGTGGTGCACCATGTGCTGTGCTGTGGTGTGTTCACAATGACAAATAATCACTCACTTTCACTTTCTTGTCGGCTAAACTAGCCATCGCAAAGAAACGTGTTGAAATAGGAGCCAACGCGAAAGGGTCTGATGGCGAGGGGGGGGGTGCGTTTGGTGGACACAGGCTCTAAATATGTGACAGTTAATTGCTGTAACACATGATTGAACCTTCACTGTGTAAACGTCAAAAAACTCAAGCTTCTGCTTGAGAATGGTTTAAGGCCTGAGTTGCTTTTCCACTTTACATTCTCACAGTGAAACAGTCGTGTGACATATTCTGTTGCAACTCACCATTCCCCACCACTCAATTTGTGACTCTGCACAGCAAAACCAGTCAAGCGACTGGTTTTGCCATGCAGAGTCACATTTGTGAATGAAGGTCTGTTCACTATTAGGGCTGCAACTAACGACTATTTTGATAGTGGACTAGTCATCGACTATTAAAACGATTAGTCGACTAATCGGATTATAAATTGCATAATTATAAAATGGCTCCGATTTAGCTACCAGCTTTTACATTTAGTATGAGGTTATTTAAATTTTGTGGTAAATAATAAAGACAAAAAGATAGTTCACTCAAAAGCATATTTTAATAAATAAGTTTCTTCTTTGCTTTATCTAGCCTTACGATGGCTCCTGGTTTTGTGATGGTACTGAGAAAACGGTAACATACCATTATAACATTTATGAGCGAGTGACAAAGGCGTTGGTTACTTTACCGTTTTGCGTGCTTATTAAACGTATAAGACCTAACTATTAAATTATAATTATAAGGTCGATAAACTATAACTTGCGTTTAACCGACCCGTCGCCGTTCCTCTTCCTCCGACATCTTTGGTTTTTCTGTAGGAACTTTCTTAAGCCAATCACAAAACCGGGAGCCATCGGCCAATAGGATTCGCAGGCAGAAACTGCCTAAACCCCGCCCCCAAACTGTCCAAACCCGCCCCTTTCAAACCACGCGCGTAGAAATCTCACTCGAGCAAAAACGCCACTCGTCGGTAATCTACTTTGTGCGCGAGGACATTTAACACATCGAGAGGAAAAAGACATTCGAGAGAGGAAAAATACAGTTTGCGCGCAATATCACAACCGCGCACTCGATTCTTAATTTTGTGCTCTCGAGTTTCACATTTGCGCTCGCGACTTTGAAATTTACGCCCGCAAAACTTTTGCGGCAAGCCATTTTGCGCGCTCTAGTTTTGGCGTTGACGTGACGCCATAGGGCCGTTCTTCTAGCTGTCACTGAATGCTGTTTTGCAAGAGCGAATCTCACCAGAGTGTGGTGTATTGGTGCACTCTATTGGAAAGCGGTAGCATTGCACAGGTAGGAAGGAAGGAAAACGTTTCACTCCGTTTAAAAATACGTCTGGCGACAATTATCGACAGTCAGATTCGTCGGCGACTGTTTTTATTGTCGACTTTTGTCGACAATGTCGAATAATCGTTGCACCCCTGTTCACTATACATCATTACACTAGTGAGGAATATGTCATTATAGAGATCCTGGCAGCTTTGTGCCACGTTAATCTCTGTATATGTGAGGGAATCAGTTGTTTTATGAAGCTTGACTTTGGCACCAATTTTGTTATTTTCTCTGAAATAACAACAAAGATCAAATAAACACAAAAACAAAACCGTGGCGTTTAGTGTGTCCTCTAGTGGGCAAACTAAACAATGACAGCACTTGCACAGGGCTAAAAAAAAGCTATTTGTCTTTCTGTCTCTTTGTTAAAATCCTTTAAAATAGCTGGTATTTATTGATCTGCAGTTGGCTCATATTGATAGATAACATCAGCATGCTAGTTCGATAGTCAGGCTTTAGAATGTGGCAGCGTGTGTGTACGTTTATGGTCTTTATGAGAACATTGGTGTGTTTCCAGGCATCCGTCAGTTGCAGCTGATTCTGCTGAAACTCGTGATGCTGTTGGGGGTCGAGGTTCACATGGGAGTGAGCTTCAAGGGGCTTGTGGAGCCTAATACATCAGGAATAACCGGTATGTTGTTCGTTTTATCTCATTTCCAATTCTGGCACGCGTGTTCTCGACGCAAGGGGTTTTTTAAGCCTGGCTGCCTGGTATTCACTACAGGCTGGACTGCGTTTGTGCATCCAGAAAGTCACCCTGCTGCTTCTTATCAATTTGATGTCTTCATCTCAGCTGGAGGAGGAAGATACGTACCCGATGGTAAGACGCACACATACTTACATCTAACCCTAACCTTTCCTCCGGCGCAGGAAATGCCGAATCTGGCAGGTGGCCCGCGAGGACTGGGATTGAGAAACGCTGATCTGAGCCGAGATCTACTCCTGGCTCCTGGCGTTGATGTGAATTGAACTGAGTTTTTTCCTTTGGCTAGTTGATGGTCAGGTTTAATCTGTTTTCAACTGTAAACTCAACGACGACAGAGCTAAAGTCTGCGTTCTAGAACCCTTTTTCAAAATTGTGTGCTTCACGCTCCGTCACGAAACCGTTGTTGTCCTGTGGACTTGTGTCCAAATCGCTGCAAAACGTCCCTTTTCAACAGTGTCCTGGACGGGACCTAAACTGAACTAAACCAAACTAGAGATGGAGCAATACCACTTTTTTATGTCCGATACCGATATTGTAAATTTGGATATCTGCCGATACCGATACAAATCCAATACAGTCACAGTCTTTTTTTTTTTTAAACATAAAATAATGGTGTAAAATGTCTGAATACATGACTGAGATTATTGTTATGCTTAAGGAAATGCTTGATTTAAATACTCTTTTCCTAACTAACACAATGTAATAATTACGCACACACATGTATATGCTAAATTATTTGTTCTCAAAAATTGTTCGTTTAGACATATAAATATTTCTTCTTTCTTATTGATTACACTATAAAATTATAAAATTGAAAGAAATTTGATCAACTGAAAATGAAATACTGAAGTTTGTCATTTTGAACCAGTTTGGCCTATAAAATGAGCTGCTTTTGTAGAGAACTACATTTCCCACAATCCTCTGCTCGCACTCCGGAGGCAAGTCACAATGAAGCTCTGGGCACGCGTTAACGATGGAAAATCTATGGGAAAATCTAAATAAATGGCGGAATTGTGAGTAGAACGCTGGTTGTCGTGCTTATTTATCAGCTAAAATATGGTTTGTGTCTGTAGTAAAGGGGACATTTTGGCCGAACTGGAGCGTTTTAGCGAGTAACGACGCTCATTAACACAGCGCGTGTGTTTACATAGCGAAAAATGTCATTTATGCCTTTTTATGCATTTACTTCTGTTTTAGTGCACAGAACATCTCACAGATACTTTCACATGCAGAAGGATCAGGTCTCGTCTTGATCGCGCCACTGAAAACGTTGTGTGTCACTATTAAGCATCCGTGTGAAATACAAGCGGAGCTGCTCTAGCAAGTCACATCAATTAAACGAAGCTTCGATTCTAGACAAATTGCCTCGACCATTTTTTGTAATAGAATTATTGGAACAATCGTTTCACAGGGTTCTCACGGGTTCTTGAAATCCTTGAAAGTTTGTGAATCTGAACAAATAAGTTCAAGGCCCTGGAAGGTTTTTGAAAACAGGCATAAAAAGACCCCGTCCTTGAAAGTCCTTGAATATTTTTTGGGAATTGAAATTTCATGGATGACGACCACTGTTAACATATTATTTTGCCACCACAAGTTTGTTTAAATCTATGCCTAAGCCGACTTTTAATTTGCGAATCTCTGAGCCTAAAGATTCAATTCTGATAATAATTTTGTGACAATTTATGGCAACCGTGGCACTTTAAACAGAAGTGTTCGAGTCTAAAACTAGCTTAATCAGTGATGAAGGTAAGTGAAACAAACTGATATCATTCTGAACGTCTCACATTATTTCAACTAAAATTCCATAAAACAGTAATGTACATCCTTAACGTATGTAGCGTGGACATATCCATGCATTGTGGATATGAATGTAGGCTATGAATATTATTGACATGAATGTGGGTTAGACATTCAGTCCACTTTCTTGCATTGATTTTGTCCCACCAACTTCTATGCCATTCACAGTCTTTTATTGAATTTGCATCTAAAAAAAATTTTTTGATAACGTATTCAGCGGTAGCAGTAGGTAAATGCTGCCGCGTGTGGTCCTTGAATTTGAGGATATTGGTCCTGGAAAGTCCTTGAAAGGTCCTTAAATTTGATGTTACCTAAGGTGTGAGAACCCTGGTTTCAGCTCTACTTTACCGCAGTGCCACTTCCCATGCATAACGAATTGAGCGAGCACACATTTACAGATCGGCTCCATAGAACGGCCCAATGCCGCCGATGCCCGATCCAGCCGTTTGAGCCGTTATCGGACCGATACAGATCCACGTATCGGATCGGCTAGGTCTCTAAACCAAACCGAACGACTTGATTGGCCCTTGTTCTGTAATTCTAAGCACAAAAACAGAAGTAAATGTGTAATAACATTCTTCACTCTGTTTGCCTCAGTGTTTGCCCTGCAGTGTACGCTTAATCATCAGTTACTCCCCACCCTTTACCTGACCATCATCTAGCCCTGGCTCTACACCTAACCACGATCTGCTCCAGAATCCAAACCCAGCCCTAACTATCATCTACTCTAGACTCTGGTGCAAGTTCTAGTCCTACCACTTTGACGTCATCTAGCCTGCATACTGTACTAACCCTAATCCAACTCCATCTTGAAATAACTTTCATTAGCTGTAAATCTGCAGTCTTTATTTCTGCAGCCCACTGCCTGGTTTTCCTGTGTTTTCTGTTGGATGCACCAACCTTCTCCATCCAAGCAGCTATTTTCTAAACCTGTCATCATTTGACTCAAGTATGTTGGATCAAAGGCTACAAGGAAAACTGGGTCGGGCAGTTGGTTTCTGGGAGCGGAGCAGAAAATCTCTGCATTCGATGACTAGTGTCTGTCTCTGCGTCAGGCTTCAAGAAGAAGGAGCTGAGAGGGAAGCTGGCTATTGGAATCACGGCCAACTTCGTAAACCACCGCACTGCAGCCGAGGCCCAGGTACCCGAGATCAGCGGTGTGGCTCGCATCTATAACCAGAAGTTCTTTCAGGACCTTCATACGCAGATGGGTGTGTAGGCCGGATACCGTACCCAAATGGACTTCTGAACATGCGCACATACACACGCAAACGAACGCTTACGAACACGTTCTTTTCCACTTTTCTCACCTCTCTGTCCTTACTCAGGCATTGATCTGGAGAACATAGTCTACTACAAAGATGACACACACTACTTTGTCATGACTGCCAAGAAAAACAGTTTGTTGAAGAAGGGGGTCATCAAGCAAGTAAGAAGAGCACACACTGAACCAGCAGAACTAGCGTGTCGTTTCACAATCGTCAAGCCTTAAAATTGCTGTTCTTACTTTGCCGCAAAGACCATTTCCTGTTGGTTATATGTTGTCTGCTGGCTTTTGGGAGTAAATGTTTGTCCTACTTTCCTGATATTTATTCGCTCAGGATTACGCAGAGGCAGATCAGCTGTTGGCGCCAGCTAACGTCGACCAGGACGCTTTGTTACAGTACGCCTACGACGCGGCCGAGTTCTCCACCCACGGCATGCTGCCCGATCTGGAGTGCGCGCGGAACCACGCGGGTCAGCCGGACGTGGCCATGTTTGACTTCACCTGCATGCACCGGGCCGAGAACTCCTCGCTGGTGAAGGAGCGCAGAGGCAAGAAACTGCTCATCGGGCTGGTCGGAGACTGCCTTGTGGAGGTGTGTGAGACCGGCCCCGCAACACACGCACAAAACGCACCACGTTGTGTCTAGAAATGTCTGGAAAAACTCAGAGCTGCCGTCAGCGTTTCACTGTGGCAGATTGACGTGTGGGTTTTGATGTTTGCAGCCCTTTTGGCCTTTGGGGACAGGCATTGCTCGGGGCTTTCTGGCCGCCTTTGACGCAGCGTGGATGGTGAGGAGCTGGGGCAAAGGAGTTCCTCACCTGCAGGTCCTGGCTGAGAGGTACTTTCGAGCATCGCTTCTGTCTTTATATGATGCATTTACACGTACGGCATTTATCTGACTCGCCTGAATGATTTCGACGTGAAAGCGAGTGATTCATTATCCGAACTGCTTAATCCCAACTGGGGTCGCGGGAGGACCGGAGCATTTATTGTACGTGACGCGTTTATGGTACGTCAGAAAGGTAGCGCTTGTGCCAGGCATGTCCAAAGTCTGAGGATTTTATACAAGCCTGTGCCTTCCGTCTTGAAACGTATGGCGTTATTGTGTTTGCCTCACTTAGCGAACGTGAGCTTACACATGGGCTGTGTCGTGAGCTGCTAGGTAATGCGGTCCTATCATACTTCTCTATACTGTAGTATGCATCTCAGGAAATAGCCGGGGTTGTAGCTTAACGGCCCTCTACGCACTAGGTAGTGCACATGGAGAGTCACACGCGCCCTATTTGACTTGGTACCCCTCATAGGGTGGGCAGGGACTTTTTCTTAAAATGTTGCGCGCTACGCTCGAAATACGCCGTCCTCGCTCGACTCTGCTTTCACGTGTCGCTTGACTCGGCGCTGTGTTAAAAATGTCAGAGTCATGCCAAAATTTTGAGCGTGCAGCGGAACTTTGGTGAGCATAACATCCCGTCTTCACATGCTCCACTCTGACCGCGTTCGCGCTCGACCCCGCCTTCCTCATGCTCTTTCGCCATCGGCATCCGCGTCGGTCAAACTTACACACACCGGTACAGTCTTTTCATGTAGAATAAGCCCAAACGTTTTGTTCAACACTTATTTAATGGCAGTAAAAAGGCAGCTAGCAGGTAGCTAAAGGTAAAGGTGGTCTTTCCTCCAGAATATTGTCTCGTTCTCCTCTGGTGCTGGTGGTACCTTTCGGTACGCTCCGGAATTCGAAACCGTCGACCTAACGTCCTAATCATTACACTACCTACTGCCTCATACTTAAGAAGTTTATTAAAGGATATTTAATAAATAATATTGGTGAAAATGATTCATTATATTTAAAAGACGGCGCATCAGTTTAAATGTGATGTCGATGACTTCTCACGCACAGTGTATTCGTATTGGAATTTTCTACCAGTCGTTGAAAATATAGGTCTGTAGATCAGAAACTAACACTTGTCTCAACAATACACAGATTTTCTGAGCTGAATGACTTGGCTTTGACCCTCATTATAGCAGGCTGTATCTGAAGGCAAGGCTTTGCTCTTATCTCCTCTCCGCTCTTTGAACGAAACAGGGAAAGCGTTTATCAGCTGCTATCACAGACCACTCCCGAGAACACCAGCAAAAACTACTCTGCCTACAGCATAGACCCCAGCACTCGTTACCCTAACGTCAACCTGTCATCCATCAAACCTAAACAGGTAAAAACCTGCCCAAGAGCCATACTGAACCGTGGAGTCTGTACATTTAATAAGTACTGTGCAAACATTTTCATATCAAGCAAAGCCAAAAGCATACACCGATGCTAATTTATGCCGTTTTATTCCATTTAGATCTGTGTTGTGCATATTACGATGCCTGGATCCCACAAAGATACTAAATCAGTGTTTTGTGTGTTGGTTTAGGTGCAACATTTATACGATTTTGAGGAAATCAAGAATTCCATTAAGAAGAAGAAAGATCCAGTAACAAGTAGAAAACAAGGTCGAGAATTAACCCCAGTCTTCTTCAGTCTTCTCTTCTTTCTGTTTCGTAAAAAGAGTACAACAATTTTGTACGGATGTCCCGACTGATAAAGCGATGCTCAAACAGAGTAGGACGGGGCGGCACGTGGCGCAGTGGTTAGCGCTGTCGCCTCGCAGCGAGAAGGTCCTGGCTTCGACTCCCGGGGCGGCCGTCGGGCCTTTCTGCGTGGAGTTTGCGTGGGTTTCCTCCCACAGTCCAAAAGCGTGCAATATAGGTTAATTGGTGACTCTAAATTGGCCCCGTAAGGTGAGAGTGTGGTTGTGTACACACTATACACCTGTGTGTATCCTTCACTTATTTTCACGCCACATCAATATGCACTCCTTCAGTGAATTTTTAGAAATATTTTTTATATTTTTAAAAAAATATAAACCTTTATTAATTGTAATCAACGTAGAATGTTCAGTTAAGTTCATGATATTGATTTGGGGTCACATCGCCCAGCCCTAAAACAGAGGGACTCTGGTGTCCAGACATTTTTGTCTGCTTTGTGTTGAAAGATAGAAGCGAATTGGCAAATGAAAAATGTCACATTTCACACGAAATGTTTACAATGTTATTTGTGACTCTGCACGGCAAAACCAGTCACTTGTCGCAAATATTCAAAATTGAGTTATTATGTTTTCGTGAAAGTACATAAATCAAGCTTCAAAACGATACCTATGTCGAATGAACCGGACGACATATGACTGAGATATCAACATTCAAAGGAGTCGGGTTTCTCCTGTCACGCCAAGTGAGAAACGGAGAAATCTGCCTTTGAAGTTGACTACTGACGTAGCACTCACAGACGCTCGGTGCGGTCGCGGCTACGTTTGCATTTACGGTAGCCTACGCTGCATTCACAGCCACACGGATAGCCTACCTGCGTTAGGTTAACTGAACTCGGCAGACGAAGATGGATTCCGGAGAAATATCTTCACGCTAGTCAACCAGTGGATTTACCGTAAATATTGAAGTAGAGCGGTCAAAACAGAAACTTTTAAGTCGCATTTTTAGGATGGAAAGTTTTTCAGCAAAATTTATTCACAACAGTACAGTATAGACCTTCCACTGTTTCAAAACACTAAAAACAAGAAATCCAAAATTTTTCCCCCCCGCAACATAAACGCTCGTTTTTCTCGGAAACCTCCGTTGCGACAAGCGGCTGGTTTTGCCGTGGAGGGTCACATTTAATTGTATCTTTTCAGTATTTTTAATGATTTATTCTCAGTTTATCTTCTCATTTTTAAAGCATTTTTATGTTTCCCTTTTTGCGTCGGTTCGTGTGACAGTTGTCGCTTTTCCTGCAGACTCGCTGCGACGTGTGAACGACCTTCTGACCTGGTGCCAGAAGCACACAGCCTGGTGTGGTCGAGTGAAGGTTGACGACCTGAGCCAGTCCTGGCAATCTGGCCTAGCGCTGTGTGCCCTGATCCAGCGCTTCAAACCCCAGCTCATGTAAGACTCCAACTCCCATCAGCCACCATCTTACTGTTCTCCTATGCTCCTATGTGCCAGAGAGAAATGTATTAGAGCTGAATTTGGCAGTGATCCCTGATCAAATTCAGTCTTACAAAAATAAGCACAACCTCTGGCGCCTCGTGATATTTCGTGGCAGGGCTTTTTGAGAGCCAGGCACCATCTGGCGCTAACAGTTTTGTTTTTTTCCCCCGCTAATGCCGCTGGCTTTTCTCACAGAGACGTGTCCTCTCTGGAGGAGAATAACGTCATCCACAATAACCAGCTGGCCTTTGACATCCTCCAGAGAGAGTTTGGCATCGCTCCCATCATGTCGGCCAGCGACATGGCCTCTAGCAAGGAGATCGACCGGCTTTCCGTTTTGCTCTATCTCACCCAGGTCCACAAGGCGTTTACAGAGATCCCGCAACCACAAGGTAAGTGTCTTAAGGCTGAAATATACTTGCTGTGATCTACGTATGCGTATCCGTACGTTACTGTTCTGCGTCCGTACTGTGCGTAGTAATCTGTAGTGTGTACTTCTTACCGCCAGGGGTCAGTGTCGAGGCCGCAAACCTAATAAATGAACGAATACCTGTATGTTGAATTCGTCATCTGTTATTCCAAACAAACATGTCTTCAGTCGAAGAAGCATTAATCTTCATCATACTGAGACGGCACCAGAGAAGAAAACGAAAATCGCAGCGACGGTACGTTCGACCGCTTAATAGATTTCGTCAGCAAAATGGAGAATTCTTTTCTCTGGTCTTGCCAATGAGAGACATTGCAGATCTCGCAACACTGCCCCCTATAAATTACGCAGGTGTTGCATCTTCATATACGTCCCGTTCATTTTTGAGTACGTGCACAAAAATCGACGCAAAGAACGCGGGATACGGATGGCGGCTGTATGTACGTACGTATAGTTAACAGCAAGTATATTTCAGCCTTTAAACGTCTTCGGGGCAGTTGGTGGCGTAACGGTGGGGTCTTCACCCCGTGATCAGAAGGTCGCAGGTTCGAATACAGGGCCGGTAAAGTTACCACTGAGCTACTCATGAGCAAGGTACCATCCCCAAGAACTGCTCCTTCACGGACGGGTTAAATGCAGAGGTCACATTTAGTTGTGGTGCACTGTAGGGCTGGGCGATATGGCATAAAAATAATATTGCGATATTTTTAAGCTATATCACGATACATAATATATATCAATACCTTGAAATTTCCTCTAAATCACTGTATAAATGATAAATTCAGCCTGACGTTGCATAAAATGACACCAATATAATGAATTTAGCCAAAGTTTAACATTTAACACATCGAGAGGAAAAAAGACATTCGAGAGAGGAAAAATACAGTTGCACGCAATATTATCACAACCGCGCACTTGATTCTTAATTTTGCGCTGTGGAGTTTCACATTTGCGCTCGCGACTTTGAAATTTACGCCCGCGGAATTTTTGCGGCAAGCCATTTTGCGCGCTCTACTTTTGGCATTGATGTGACGCCGTAGGCGAGGGAGCGAGCAGAGAAGCGAAACACGAACGCGGTACAAAACGCGCACGCGCTAGGAGTTTTCTGGATGGGCGGGGGCGCGAGCTGTCTGCTTTGACGGGGCAGAAAAGCAAAACGCGAAAGCGACGTACATGCTGTCTGTTTAACAATAACGTTAGGATTTATACTCGATGGTCACGATATAGTCATTTACTACATCGCACGTGGAACAAGCCGAGATACGTCGAGTATATTCGATATATCGCCCACCACTGTGTGCTGTGCTGTGGTGTGTTCACAATGACAAATAATCACTCACTTTCATTACACGTCATCGTTTTTCATTTTTTATTTATTTTTTAATTAATAAAATTTTATTCCCGATATCAGAAATTGACATTGCAACTAGTTCAAAATCCAACTCCAGTTCCCATTCCAAAAGCGAACTCTCTAACCGTGACACTGCCAACTGCTCCCTAATATTCTCACTGTCCGTGTGTTTAGAAACACTCTTCTACAAAGTGGAACCAAAAAAAAAACACGTCAGGTTTTCATGTGCAAACCTTTGCAAGCCCCAAATGATTCTTTTGAACCTCAAAATACTTGGTCGTCGGTTATTTATCTCTTGTGCACATTGGAGAAGTGAAGAAAACGTTTTGAATTGTTTGAGTTCTGAAACACTGCAGTGTCATACTTCAACTCCCATAGTGACGACATGGCAAGTAATTAAAATAACCAAGCGCTTCCCTCATTGCTGGCTAGCCGCCCATAGCGTTCGCCTGCTCGGAGTTTCCGCTGTCTCTTTAAGAGCCCTTTTCCCAGCATTCTCCTGTGCAAACGGCCAGCGCTGCGCTGCGCTCTCTGTGCCGTCTGTAGCCGGGGAGCCGCTGCAGCGTCGCACAGCCGAGGAGAGAGTAAACCTCAGCGCGAGTAAAGTGCCGCCTCTCCTCTCCTCCGTTCCCCCCCACCCCCACCCCGTTACCGCCGACCCGCTCGACCCACCCGCCGAGGGAAAGAGGCAGTCGGCGCAGGGAGGATAAAGGTGCGGCTGGATTCAGAGAAGGTTTTTACAGGGCTGGGGGTGGCGGTCGGGGCTCTGGTGCTGCGTTGGCGAGGGAGACAGGGGAACGTCGAGACTGATGCTCTGGCAGGTAAAGCAGTCACTCGGACGCAGACCGGCGCGTATGGACGGATGTGCATCTTCCGGGACAGCGCCCGTCCCCGAGCCTTAATCTTGCTGGAACGAGACGGCTCATTTACCCCTGGCTCCCGCGGCACTCGCGTCTGGTTAGAGAGTTCGATTATTTAAACACTGGATCCTGGTGAAAAATTGGAGCCTGGACTCAGTTAAATGATGGGAAGTTAGCAATATGTGAGTCAGAAGTGTGACGTTTTGACCGGTGCTAACGTTTCTTGGATATTTTTCGATTACTGCATCCATTTGTTTGTTATTTCAGGTTCAAATAGACCAGGACATGAAATGGTGGAGAACCTGAGCTTATTTCAGATTAGGGATGGGGGGAGGAAACCTTTCGTCTCTGTCGTTGGGCTAAGAGAAGAATTTAAGCTTTATATCTGCGGGAGCTGGGTTTATAAAAATACGATTAACGCCCATGTGGTGTGATTTTATGCAGCTTTGCTTCTGTCAGGTTTTTCTGCTTTAGCCGAATGCTTTTTTTAACAGAAGTACGTTGCTGTGAAATTATGGTTCTGCTTGCCTTCGTTCTCTCATTGATTTTTAATATTTATTTCCCCTGAATGTGTTCAACGTAAGAGATTATGCTTACTGTCCGTGAATAACCTTGCAAAATTTCCGTCACCAAACAAACCCTCTTTTCTGGGCAGGTTTTTGTCATACGTGTCAACAAGATTAGCGCCGCGTTGCCGAAATAGGAGTAACTTTTTACCATGAAAGCAAGTTGGTCAGATTTCCGTCCTTTCTTCCGCAGACAACGCCAAGTTCAAGACGCTGTCGCTCTCCAGGACCCGCTCTGCTGTTTTCTTCCTCAACAAGCTCAAGCATAACTCCCTTCAGAGGCGTAAGGTGGGCGAATCGTGGCTGCACGCACACACACACACACACACACACAGCGCCTCATTTCACGCTACAGCTCTTCTACATATGTGTGGACGCGTTGCAGCTCATACGGCTTTAAGCGGAGCGCGAAGTCCTCCCAAGCTGGCAGTGCTGAGCATTAAAGGAGCATTAAAGTAGATCCACTGTTCCACAACCTCATTAAACACGGCGGCGTTGCCGATGCCAGTTCCTTCCCGCTGCTTTCGGCGTGAGGCAGAGCGCATCAAATGAGGTGGGCGGGGTTTCGGATCAAAAGAGGCCCATGTTGAATTGCAAACGGAAACCGGCGCGGCGGACGACGATGAAGAAACTCTCGTTTGTTTTCTCATGCGCTTGCATAACCCAAGCCGTAAACGAGGTCATGTGACCTGTGCCCCCTCAGGACCGTCTGGCAGCCGAGAAAGAGGAACGGGAGCGAGAGATGAGGAAGGAGGAGGAGGAGACGAAAGACGTGAGTGGTGCATTTTTTCCACTTTAACGCGGAGCATGTGTGTGAGGTCGGATTAGGGCTGTGCGATATGGCAAAAAAATCATATTGCGGTACATTTTGAGCCTTAGGCGATAGACGGTATATATTGCGGTATATAATTAGATCTGTGAATTTCAATATAACTGTTACTTTAAAGTAACAATTCTTTCCTTGTTTGTGTAAAACATTAGCTTATTGAGTTTTCTTCAGTTCTACAGCTGTGTAAAAATATATTATTTAAATGTTTTCACTTTTTTTAGACCAAAAAACGTAAGAAATTGCACAAGATGAAAGTGGCCCAATGTCCTTATCATTTAACTTTCATTCAAATGTAATATATAAATGTAAATATTTTACGTTCATGTTTTTACTTAGCTCTTAGCTTTATTTATTTACTTTCTCAAATTTCTTACTTTTATTTACAATGACTTGCACAGTGTCACGAGGGAGCCAGGTGTTCATTTCAGCACATTATGCCTGTAGAACTAAACATATGGCAAATAAAGAATCTTTAATCATTTCTGCCATTAAATAAAAAGGACGTTTCTGGTCAAATCCGTCGATAGGACGTGGCGTGTCGAGCGGCAGACGGAGCGGTTCCCTTGTCGAAACATACGAGCCCAGGCCGGAAAAGTAACGGCGCATTCTTTGGCTTCTCTCATATTCAACAGCGTATATTTTGCAGATTGTTTTTCTGCTCAGTTTCCGAGACCCTAAATCCAAACCATGTCCAGATTATGGACGTTGCACTGGTCTTATTAACGAGCTGCTCTTCCGTACACTCTCTCATCATTTTCCGAAAACAAATGCCTCGTGGTGTGGTTTTCGCGCATTTGACGCGACTTGATTACGTAATTTTCGCGGGCGAGGAGCGGAAATTTCAGCGGTATGTCGGTACGATCAAAATCTCTATCACTGGCCAAATTTATATCGCATACCTTTTATACCGTTTATACCGTCCACTCCTAGGTCGGATGTTCGTTACTCAAGTTGGAGTTGGATGCCTGTTTGACCTGTAGGAAGGGTGGCATTAGCTTCCTTTTGTGTGTAGAACTCAGTGGCGTTTTGGGAGCTTTATGGAAATGACATTGTGCAGTATTTTCTGTATGCACTGATCTGCAAATGAGCATGCTTTCCTTGGACAGTTTGCTCGTATTTTTTTTTGTGTTTCTGCGTTTTGCCATCTCCTTTAGTAACGCAGCTAAAAAGTGCAGCGATGAATGTTAGCTCGTTTTTTGGATGTAAAAATGAGTCTCTTTAACGCACATCAACCCACCATTCCATGATAACGATGGCATAGTTTCCCCCCCGTCTTTCAGCCCGCGCCCACAGCTCCAACTCCGGATCCGGGCGTCAGCGTCAGCAGCAGTAGCAGCAGCAGTGAGCTCTGCTACTTTTGCAGCCAGCGTCTCTACGTGTTGGAAAAGGACAGCGCCGAGGGCAAGTTCTTCCACCGCAGCTGCTTCACGTGCCAGCAGTGCGGTGCCACGCTGCGCCAGGGAGGCTACACATTCCATCCTGACACAGGTGATGCCACGCGTGGTTTGGAGACTCGCCAACAAGAGATTTTACCCCACAAGATCTAACCTAAAGCATGTTATCGATTAAACTGATTTAATATGGATCATTAAGATAGTCAGCAACTACTTTAATAACGGATTACGTTATTCTACACATACGTCCAGTGGCTACTCCCTAATGTGGGGGGCAGTAAGCTAACCAAAGCCGCAGTGGCAGTAAAGCAGCATTAAGCTGGACGCCGACCGCCGTAAAAGAAGAGTGAGAAGGAGACGAGAACCAGTGGCGTGTCTCGCCGTCGCAAAAACTGAAGTAGAAACGCACGAATGACGTTTTTCACCATGTGAACACACGCGCTGTTTGTTAGCGCGCACCACCCTCTCAGGGAAGTCATTCACTAAAGCGTTCCAAAACTGATAAATAACAACAACCAGTGTTCTACTGGTTCAGTGATTATTCCGACGCGTGTCCACCGCGTTATTGTGACGCGACTCTCATGTGGGACGCCGTCTTGCGCAAAAATATAGTTAAGTGAGTCAAAAATGAGTTATAGGCCAAAATGGCTAAAAATGCGCAAAACTTAAATATTTCTGCATTTTCAATTCATCAGAAAATATTTCTTTCCCATTTTATAATATTAGAGAATAAAAAATAAATATAGAAAACTAGAAACTGACAGTTTTCTGGTTTTATTAAAAAATGCTGGAATCGTTTTTTTTCTTTTTATCCAATTTCATAATCGATTAATTGATTGAAAAAATGATCAGCGGATTAATCTGAGTCAGGATGAGCTTTAAACAGCTCACGTGGCTGTGAACACTTAATGATGATATTTCTGTTCATTTTGGGGTGTCATTTTGCTCCCTCATGGTCCATGACCCGTGACCACGGCGTCAAGACTCAGATCTGACCTCTAGCCATGAACGTTCGCTAGGTTTGTGTTGCATGTAATGATGTATTGCGTTATATTAGCTCTGGAGGACGACTTGGAGATGCTTATTTTAGATTAGAAAAAGGGAAAAACCGTCCTGTCGCTGCCTTGATGCCAAAGCTGTGTTGTAGATTTGATGCATCTTTTCCCCTTTTCACTAGATTCACGATCTACGAGACCTGCCTGTTTATCTAAAAATAGCCGCAGCGCTTTGACCGTGATTTTATGCAGTTTTGTGTGAAACTTATTTTTTTGTCACTCGCACCTAAGCTTTACGGTAGAGCATAACGGTTTGACCTGCGTAGAGCATCAATCCTTGATTTGTAGACGTCCGTGCGTGCCTGTTATATTTTAAGTGCTGTTTTACCGTGTTCTGTTGTTTTAGAATGAATCAGCACTGTCTGAATTATTCAGCGTTATGATAAAAAATACATGCATATTCCCGGTTCTCTCTGCGGGACTCTGCTGTCTGCTGTAGAGGAGCATGAACACACACACACACACACACAGACTTTATTACAGACTCTTTCCTCTGCTCTCTCCCTCTCCACAGGAAAGTTCTACTGCGAGGAGCATTCAGAGCTAGCAGAGGAGAAGGAGAAGGGCGCGAGTGAGCGAGCCGATCTGTCCACGGGCAGCCAGGTACGGAACGTATAGGAGCTAATTACGCTGTGTATTAAAGCGCCCCGTCCTTTTCAGCCCGTCGCGCTAACCCCACACTGCAGCCTGCGTAATACGAAGGCGTTCAGTGTCGTAGCCGCGTGCAAAAGCCGAGTTACTTGTACGGTGAGAAAATGACGCAAGGCGGCACCGGGCCTATTTTGCCGTGACGGCGGCGGAAACGTCGAGTGGGGCAGTTTTTACGCACCGCCGGATTGCGTTTTGCCGAGGATGGCGTAATGCGGCACCCGTAGAAAGCAATTCAGTGAGAGAGAGAGAGAGAGAGAGATTGCATGTGTGTAGTAGGGCTGCAACTAACGATTATTTTGTTAATCGATTAATCTGCAGCTTATTTTTCCGATTAATCGATTATTAATCAGATAAAAAGAAATATTTTTCATTTCCAGCATTTTTTTTAAATAAACCCAACTGTCTGTTTCTGTTTTTCTATATTTATTTTTTACTCACTAACATTATAAAATGCGGGGGGAAAAAATTCTGATTCACTGAAAATGAAGAAATATTGAAGTTTTGTCCATTTTTAGCCAATTTGGGCTCATTTTGGCCTATAACTCATTTTTAAATCATTTCTGGGAGGGAACTACATTTTTGCGTGCGTGCGTGTGTGTGTGTGTGTGTAACGCCTGCTTTTTACAGCACAATGTAGCTTTGTTTAATGGATGAATCATGTTGACCTCTTAAATCGGTGTGGAAACAACAGACACATTTGAAGCGCATTATTAAATTATGGTTGTACATTAAGCCTCCGCTTATTTGCCATCCACCCAGGATCACATGCAGGAAGATAAAACCAAGCGGAGTGGCGAAGTGAAGGGAGAGCACGCAGAGAGCGATAACGAGCACCGTGAAAAGAATCAGCAGAGCGAGTCACCTCACGTGTGCCGTTCCGTGAGAAGAAAAGGCTCCTATAAGATCTCGATAGACCCAAACTGTGAGGAAATCGCAGAGTCCGGCGTCTTGTCGGAACAGGAGGACGAACTGCCACCCAGCGTCCCCAAGCCTGACTTACCTAAAGAACTGAGTTCAGGGAGCGAGTCCCAGGCCAGTGTTCCTCAAAATCCGGAGATATCAAGTTTTGGTGCTGCCCCAGTGCCAGCGCCCCGTTCTTCCAGGTCTTCCGCTTCTCCTGCTCCGGTTCCGAAACCTCGCACCATCCATAACGTAATCCCATCACCCACTCACAACGAGGGCACTCCAGCATCGGCGTCGGATTCCGCCGCTGAAAACGAGGAGGAACCCACAGCTCCGGACGAGGACGGACATCCTCACGGCACGCCTGACTCCAGGCCCAAGCAGTCGCTCAAGAAACTCCAGCTGACGGACGAGGAGAAGACCCAGCTGGTCAACATGAGCTTCAGCCAGGACTCGGATTCGGAGACGCCCGCGTCTTCGTCTGCGGCCTCCACCTCCTCGTCCTCCAAGCCCCACGACGGCGGGGAAGAGGAGGGCTACTGGAGCGGCGGGCCGTCAGGAAGTCACATCCGCGAGAAGAACAATCGCCGCTGCATCCGGAGGAGAGGCGACGACCAGAAGCCGGCCCCGATTCAGCCGGGCCGGATCAGGTCCAAGTTCTCCCCCTGGAACCTGTCGTCGCCACGGCTGCAGCAGCGCTTCAGCGTGCTCCGCGTCCACCCTCCAGGTAGGAATACTGGTTCGGATATAGAATTCTGATAGTATCTTCCACAACAAATTAGCTTCGTGTTAATCTAGTCGAAGAATCAGAGATTAAACTAGAATTTTTCAAACGTTGTCGTCGCGCTCGCATTCTCAGGGATTAACGTTCTCCGTCGCTACGCCGGATTTCCACCCACTGGACATTAGCTGTGGCGGAAGCGGGAGGTGGGTGCACATCGCCAGCTTATTAGAATATTGGTTATGCAGGATCGTCTCAGCTCTAGAAACAGAAAAGGCAAAGAACCAACTGGATGTTAGAGCTAAGATAACATTAACGTACCCAAACCGCACCGATACCGTGGCCCAAAAACCGCGATATGTACCGAACCGTGGCCATAGACATAAACTAGGGATGGCACGGATCCGATATGCGGATCTGTATCGGTCCGATAACGGCTCAAACGGCTGGATCGGGTATCGGTGGCATTGGGCCGTTCTATGGAGCCGATCTGTAAATGCGTGCACGCTCAATTCGTTATGCACGGGAAGTAGCACAGCGGTACAGTAGGGCTGAAACGATTGTTCCAATAACTCGAATAATTCATGCGGGGGATTGTGAGAAATGTAGTTGTCTGCAAAAGCGACTCAGAGACTGTGTCGGAATTATATCGTATCGGCAGATGTCTAAATGTACAATATCGGCATCGTATCGGACATTTAAAAAAGTGTTATCGTAACATCTCTAACAAACATTCTATTACATTTACAGCAGTAATCACAAACTCTTGTATAGAGCGACTTCCATTTCCTAATTACATGGACCGTCTCCCCTGAGCTACAGTATTACTGTAGCTGTCATGGGTCTTGAGCACGGGCCCAACTGTGTGTTTTTGTATTTAAACGTCCAGTGTTATGGTCACCTACGCAGGACTTCTCCTACTCTTTATGGAGCCATTATGAATCCATAATGACCATTTCAGGCTCGTTCTTGTATTGAAACCTGTAAAAATGCAGGGGGGTGTTTTGGCATAAATATCTACTTTTAGATTCGCGCGGCAAGGCATGTTTATTTATACAGTCAGTGTGGTTTGCATACAAAAATGAGAAGACTTTAAAGTAGAATAATAAGAAATAACATAAAAGTAAAAGGCATCATAAATCCATAAGATGTACAAATATTACATAAGTAAAATGAGGTAAATTACAAGTGTAACGATGAAAGGTCGAGGAAAATGCCACTGTTTTTAGCCTCTTTTTAAACCTGACCAGCGTTAGAGCTGTAATATTCGGTTCATTTTTCAGGATTCGGCTCCCTCTCGAGTCACTCGCTAAACTGATCCGGGTGTGTGAGTCACTTGAGTCAGTATTGCCAAATCTCCAGCTGAATCGTTTGTTTTCATCGAAGAAAGTAC
Source organism: Distichodus sexfasciatus (assembly GCA_032718565.1). Lineage (NCBI taxonomy): Eukaryota > Metazoa > Chordata > Actinopteri > Characiformes > Distichodontidae > Distichodus > Distichodus sexfasciatus. The sequence goes on from JAVGVS010000107.1 coordinate 44,251, forward strand.
TCGTGGCTTGCGATGAGAATGAGCAGCAAATATTTATTTTCAAGTGACGCTCGAGGACGTTAACCGGCGGATTCACTCTGTATGTGGTTTGGGGAGCGCTAAGCCGCACGTGTGTGCGATTCAGATTCGAGGTTAGAGTTGTAATATTCGGTTCATTTTTCAGGATTCAGCTCCCTCTTGCGTCACTCGCTAAACTGATCCGGGTGTGCGAGTCACTTGAGTCAGTATTGCCAAATCTCCAGCTGAATCGTTTGTTTTCATCGAAGAAAGTACTCGTGGCTTGCGATGAGAATAAGCGGCAAATATTTATTTTCAAGTGACGCGCTAGAGGACGTTAACCGGGGAGCGCTAAGCCGCCCGCCCGTGTGTTTCCGGCTCTAGAGGAAGTTAACTGACAGATTCACTCATGAATGATGGCTAGATTTTTAAGGTTAACTAGCAGTTATTTGGGTAAGGTTGGACTATGGAGTCTCTTCAATGTGTGAACATCACATTAATGTGATTCAATATAATATAATAATATATTATATTTACACACTTGGAATCGATGTCTTTGCTCAGGGCCTCAACGATAGTTGCTTTTACTCTCATACAGGATTTAATCGTCAGCGTTTTATCGTCTCAGAGCATTGCACCACTGCTTAATTAGTTCTTGGAAACACTGATTATGTAATCGTGAGGTGGGAAGTGGTAGTAGTCTAATGGGGTACTTGCTAATGGAATAGTAGTCTAGGATACTTGCTTGTCAACCAAGAGCACTTTCGTTCAAGTCTGGGGTTTTTTTCTGACGTCCATCACTACCATCACTAAACCCTGGAGTAAAACCCTTAAGCCCTAGTTGCTCTTAAGGCAGCGTTTCTCAATCCCGGTCCTCGCAGCCCACCGCTCTGCACAGATGCGACTTTCCAGACCCACAGCACAGCTGATGCTACTGATTAGCTAATTAGCAACGTAGGACCGGCGTGCGACAGTGCAGGAAATACCGAATATGTGCAGAACAGTGGGGCGCGAGGACTGGGATTGGGAAACGCTGCTCTAAGGAGACCGTCTCCGTAAACAGGAAATGGAACTTGCTCTGGACAAGAGCGCACTGACACCGTTCGGTCGGTACCTTTAAAAGCACGGACCTCAGTACCCAACCCTAATAACCGTAAGCTTGTTTTGGTGTCAGACAAGCGTCAGCTCTTATTTTGAACCCTGTTACATTGACATTATCATCTGTCCAGCAGCAGCAAGAACCATCTTCAAATCTGCGCGGTTCATTTTGTCCTTTTATTCTGCCTCTGTGAGTGAAATCTCTGTTCTCTGCTGATATGTGCATACGGATTTCGTTTCCAGAGCAACTTCATCCGGATTCCGAGTGTGAGGTTGAGGTTGCCAGTGACGAGGAGGACGAGGAGGACGAAGAAGCCCTGGCAACAGCTGACCATTGTCTGGACGGCCAGGTTAGGCGGGTTGTGTGCACAGCTGCTGGTTCTGCCGGGTGGAGAATTTTTCGCCCAAATATTGCTCACAATGGGCCACGTGTGGAACGTGCAACGTTAGATCCTTCCGCTTTTCACTTTGGTACACGTCTAGTGAATGACGGTGGTTTCCCCGGTCGGTCTGCAGTAAGAAAATGTCAAACCGACATCTGGAGAATGCTGAAATATAGTAATCCTGTCTTTGTTTGATACTGGTGAAAAATGAGCAACAACACGTTCATCAAAAGTCCGAACTAACCCAATGAAGTAAATGCTCAATAACACCAGCCTCTGCCAGCCGCCGTTACCGTTAGTTAGCGTTAGCGGGCTAACTTGATAAGGTAAACTTACTATGTCACCACACTTACGTCAGCTCAAACGCACTTTTACGGTGAACGAAACCTGCCAGCTAGGACTAGTTAAGGTGTGCTTGGTTGATTTTGACCAACGACGTAACTGACGTAAATCAGTAAATACCAAACTAGTTAGCGGAGATATGTTTTCCCATCAACCCACAGAAACCAGGTGGCATTAGCTGCGGTAACCTATCCTCGTAGTTGTCAATGTGCGAGGAGGCATATAACCCAAAACCACTTGCAGATCCGGTGGACATCGGCTGCAGAGATGCGGGGGAGCAGTCCTGCAGCAGTCCAACACGGAGCAAATGTTGCGCGGGAGGGCCCATACCGTGTTGAAGTTTGCATCAGTGTGGAATGCTGCTGAATGTACAACAAATATGAGCTGATTGGTTTTATCTTCACAGGTTTTACCAGGTAGCATGACTGAGGCACAGAGACAGGAACTGACCAGAATGAGGACTCTGGAGAGAAGGGCCAAGATGAGCGAACTGCAGCGCTTTCACAAAGCCCAGGTCAGAACAGCAGGAGGTTCGGGTGTGTCCGCGCACGTGTTTTGGGTTGTGCACTTTTACAGAATGGAAATTCCATGATTAAGGGCCTGTTTACACATACGCAGAGATTTTTATAAACGCATATTTTTAATACGCTTGGGCCTTCCGTTTACCCGTATCCACAGAATCCAGCGTTTTGAGAAACCTTCACTTTGGAGGTCGTTTAAAAAAAAAATAGATGCATTTGAGGTGGCTAAAACTCCCTTTACATGTGAACGAAAGACCCAAACATATAAAACAAATATACGTTTATAAAAAATATCCGCATACGTGTAAACGGGCCCTAAGATTAGTGCTTCTACAAACGTAGCTTTACTACACTGCTGTGGAGCAGCTGGTAGCAAGACGGTGAGGGTGTTCCCTCCGTGATCCCAATCGCAGACCGGTAAAGGTACCACTGAGGTACTCATGAGCAAGGTATCGTCCCCAAGTACTGCTGCCCTTGTCAGCTGCCCGCTGCTCCTTCATGGATGGGTCAAATGCAGAAGTCACATTTGGTTGTGGTGCACTGTGTGCTGTGCTGTGGTGTGTTCACAACGACGAGTAATCACTCACGTTTTTTTTTTTTTTTTTAACGCTGTCACACAACCCAATTGTGCGGTAGTGCCTGGAGCAATAACAGTAAATTTTGTGCACAAAGCAAAAGCTGTGTGCTGTCAAACCTTTTGACCGCCTTTCACACCAAAACAGTTGTATTATGTTTCCAAATCATTATATGATATTCAAAAAGGGAAACAGTGACGTGAATTTTGTAATTAGACATTACATTTGCTACATATGATCCAGGTAATGCAATATATAAAAGGGTCGCAGAAAGAGTCGAATAGAAACGAATCACGATTCTCTCTCTGCCGATTCAAAAGCGATTCATATTTTTTCAACTAACGTAACGGCACTAGTTTTACTTTTTTCCCCCCCGACACGAGTCCACAACAGTGGTCATTTGCGGTTACCTTTCCTATAGAACAGGTCTGTACCTTAGCCTCTGTCTCTCACTGCCTCTCTCTTTTCCTTTCTCGTTTGAGGCTCCTCTTAAAAGAGTGAAAAACAGCAGCTCCGGGACATCATAACCTCGATGTATTTTTTTGTATAGTACATAGCAAGATCATTCCTTATAACCTCTCACCGTGAGTGAGCTACAGTTTGCGGATCTTTGCCACGGAATTTACGATTCTGAAGATTCCGTTTGTAGAGCGAGCAGAAACGTGGCTGTGAAATAGAACAGTATTACATTCCTGTGCTGCGTATCCCAACAATTACTGTGTCTGACCGACAGACGATCCAGAGGAGGCTAGAGGAGATCGAGGTGACGTTTAAAGACCTGGAGGACAAGGGAGTGGTGCTGGAGCAATCTCTGCGAAGACAGTCTGGTATGAGCCTCCCTCTTCACACCGTGCTCATCACTACCGAGTGTAAAACTGCAGTCTGAAGCACTCGGGTGTCCCAGTTCCATTGAAAGACTCACTTCACTGTGAAATTACGTTAGAGGCAATTTCATGGCGATCTTTGCCAAACTACAGTATTGGTCGTGGAGCATTACAGGTAGATCTGTGGCTGATTAAATTGATGGCATTGATTCAGAAGTTGTCAAACTGTATTAGTGGCCAATTCCATCGTTATGTCAAATTTCTGTATAGGAATATACGCATTTTTATATATAGATTAGCATTCATTTAACAATGATGGATACTTGTTGAAATTGCTGAAGCTGTCCTGCAAGAATAGCACAGCTGTAAACCTGTTTCCGAAATTTTAAGTAGCATTTTTATCTTAATTTTATTGTCATTTTCAGCAGTATTTTCATATAAATGCATCACTTTATATTTAGTCAAGAATTCTTAAATATATCACACACTGATGACGTGCTAGTCAGGCCTTTACAGTGTCATATTTACAGTGTAGACAAGACGATTAAATTAAACGTAAAATTGTTTATGCAGATTTAAAATTTTTTTGTCATCATAATGTTTTTTTTTGTCATAAAAACTCTTATAACGGCTAGAGAGCATTGACTGCTCAGAAGATATCAGTATTACAGTGCAAACTGGTGCAGACTAAATGCATTTATCTTCTTTCTTTAAGGTCCCGATGACTCGACCGATATGATAGATCAGTGGATCGAACTTGTCCAGCAAAAGAATGACCTGGTTTCAGAGGAGTCGGACCTCATGGTGGCGTGAGTCTTGATTCTAAACACGTTCTGAACGAATGTAATGCCTGTTTGTACTCACACTTGTACTGGTCTTCGTTAATTTAGCTATTAACGCCATTCAGCATGCATTATTTCTTTCGTGCCGGGAAAAGTCGCCGGCTTTTCATTTTTTGGTGGGGGGGGAAATGTCATTTCTCCATTAATGAACGCCTTTCAGAATCCCGCATCTCCTGTCTTGTTGCTCCTGGCAACCTTTGTTCCCTCATGTCTTCGGATATACTCACTAGCGCTTATTAAGCCCACCGTGGGGGCTGGTTGGATGTATTGAAGCCCTCTTAGCATGCGTTATATTTAGCATATATTTACATTCCTTAATGCTCCCCCGCTCCGGACTCGCTGCCGCCTGTACCGCCGACCACAGCCGTGCGACGTGGCCGCGAGAGAAGTCAACCCACCCTCTCCCCTTCTCGCTTTCCAGGTCCCGGCAGCTGGAGCTGGAGGACAAGCAGAGCATGCTGGAGCTGGAGCTTCGCCGCTATATGGAAATAGATGGTATTGAGGCATTTTGCTTTGTTTCTCTCGTCTGTCTTTGGGGATTATCTTTCTTTATTATAAAGGCCCATCATAAAGCCAGGGGAAAATGCACGTTCGCCATGCTGTACCCACACACACACGCTGACGTGCAGCAGCTGCAATCGTATATGTTTTTTTATAAGCTGACAGCGTAAAATATAATTCTGTGCAGCATTTAAAACGGTTAGTGCTCCTGCGGTAAACGGTCGGCGTGCGTGGAAAGTTTCCTCATGAGAAAAGTGCCTGCCTCTGCGTTTATCTTCCGTCTACAGTAGCAATTCACTAAGTGCACATAGCTTTTAAAGGGAATGGAAGATGACGCTCCAATTGCTTTATTGCATTTATGTCCAAAACAGATCCTTATTTTTAGGGATGCACCGATCCGATACGCGGATGGGACGTCGGCACAACTAGCTGGATCTGGCATCGGTGTGATTGGGCCGATCTCTAGAACCGATCTGTAAATTGTAGGTGTACCTACGCTAGCGTATGTGAAGTGTGACTGCGGTAAAGCTGGTTTTTTGTTCAACCTTCACACTAATTCCTACATATTGATATGACAATGAGCAGAACAAGCAGCGCAACACACTACAAACCCCAAAAGCTAATTATACACCGTTACACCGTTTAATTTCCTTAACAACACCAGCTCTCTCACAGTCTCTGTGTTTCTCATGGTTTTAGCTTGTAGGTCTCTCCCAGAAACGAGCCTAAACTCCTAATAATAATTTTAAAGTAAAAAGAGATATGATATCGGAATCTACTGTATATCGGTATCGGCAGCTGTGTATCGGAATCCGATTATTACTGAAAAAGTCTGAATCGGCCCATCCCTACTTATTTTAATGAAAGTACACTTCCTTGTGTTATTTCCATTAGATACAAGTGACAAATACTTTAGTGTACATGACGAAATCAGCTTTATTGCAGATGTTACAGTCCTCTGGAGTTCAGGGGGTGCTATTGGGTTGAACACCCAGATGTTGCCAGATTTTATGCACGTTTTACACAGAGAGGGACATGTGGTTGTACTTGGTGGACCGCTCCGCCGTTACCTGGCAGAGGATCCCCTTTGCATTTAAATAAACTGTCAAAAGTACACACACACTTCACTCAAGTAGAAGTATAGATACTAGGGATGCAACAATACAGTGTGGCCACGGTTCGGTACCCTCTGTCCTCCAACAAATATTATAGTGCTGTAAGGAGCGCTGTATAAATAAACATCAACTGAACTGAAACCTCAGTACACAATCTGTCATTTTCTGCAATAAACTCATATTGCCTATTTTTGACATTTTCTCGCTATGACTACTTTGACGTCTCGTCGTCTCATGATTAGCTCTCGCGACTTTAGCTGGGTTTTCATAGGCGGGGTCACATTTCGTCTCATGGTGTGTGCGTATGTGTGTGTGTGTGCGTGCAGATTCTGAGAAGACGGCAGAGCAGCAGGCCGCCGAAGAGCAGATCTTACAGCAGATGCTGGAGGTGGTGGATATGAGGAATTCTCTCGTTGCCTTCCTGGAGGAGAAGAGACTTAAAGAAATCAGTGACGAACAGCTGGGCTCCACTGTAGTGGAATCCAAGCGACTCTCGAAGACGGGAGCCCAGGTACACTGGTAGTGAGAGAACACACACACACACACGCGTGCATATACACCGGTACATCACACCACGCCTTCTGCACTTGTGCTGAAAAACTCTTACTTTCCAAACCAAAGACTTAAAAGTCTGTGAGGTGCGACTCATAACTGTGCACGCTTGGACAGAGCCAGGATTTATGGCGCCTTTGGCAGTGTGTGGAGGGCTTTCAGTAAACCAACACAGAGACTTCCTGTATAAGACATCTCAGATTGTTCTCTAAAACAACGTCTGGACTTTGTAATAAGACGACCGCAGCCTTCACTGCCCTCACGCTGCCTTGGGAGAAAACCACCCTCTCCTGATTGTAGCCTGACCTACACGCACATACACCCACACATATATGCACACACACACACACACACACACACACGCAAAGTGTTTACCAGACACTGTAAAAAAAGAGCTGGACTTGGGACGTTGCTATTGCTGCTGTCCTTCAACATTGTACTCTAAGTGCAAAACGGGGTGGTGTTGTGGAGTGTTTTCCTTAATATTTGCTTTGTCACATTTATCAGGGTCATGCCAAGCACATTGATACTCTGAAATGTAAATGTTCATATGGTCATTATAAAAGAATATTTATAATGTGTTATTTGTTAAAGATGCTATTTCAGTCCTTTTTGCTGCTGCATAACAATCTCACGCCATAGTCACAGATGCCAATACAAAAGCTTAAAAATCAGTACTTGTGTTAATCTTTGCCACATGAATGTTTCAATACAGTTCACACTCCTGTATTATTATTATTATTATTATTGAGGAGGTGGTCTTGAAACTCCATCTGTGTTTCCATGTGAACGAGAGCTACAGAGCAGGGCAACTTGCTGATGCATCCTGCTTGCGGTTGCTTTTGGCAGAATTCCTGAGAATTTAGACTTCAGGTCTGGTCATGGGACCTTATCAAATTTGGGGCTTACTGCTTTTGTCGTGATCTGTTGTTTTCTTTCCTACAGGATTTTCTTTTCTTTTTTTTAAAACTCATGGAACACAGTATTGTCATAATAAATGCAGTTTATGAACCGTGATGGATTTCACTTTCGCGCTCGTCGGGAGCCGTTTCGTGTTGCGTGCTGATGTGACCTGGGCCGAGGGCAGAGCTGCAGAATGCTGCAAGAGGAGGTTTGCGAGAGCTCATGCGGATCGTGGATTGTCAGTAATCAGGACACAGCTGTGCTCATGCAGGCAAATCAGTATCACCGGATGACTGCAAATGATCACTGACATCTAAATGCCGTTATCTGGACTTCATTCCGTAATTGCTATTCCTGTTGGCTATAAATGTAGATTTATATGTTCGGGCGATTTTTTTTTTCCTCCCCATAGTGATATGAACTATTCATGATATTAATCCTTTATTTCTAGCGTCTGCATAACCTGAAGTCAAAACCTGATTTGAAAACGTACATGAAATTGCCCTCATTTCAGTTATATATTTCAGTCTTCCACTCTGTATTTATTGCACAAAAGAAATGTGCTCAAAATAATTAAATAATGAGAGATGGTTCAAGTCTCAACACGCTCAGTCTACGTAGAATAAACCTATATTCTCCTCCTACACGTGTTCAACTCTGACGTCATGGTCCATCTTGATGCAGTTAAGTTAGGGCCCCAACTAACGATTTTGTTAATCAGTAAATCTGCTGAATGTTTTTGATTAATTATTGATCAGATAAAAAGGGGGAAAATATTTCCAGCATTTTTAAATAAACTGTTTCTATTTTTCTATGTTTATTTTTTACTCTCTAACATTATAAAATGGGAAAAAATATTTTCTGATGAATTGAAAATTAAGAAATATTGAAATGTTGGTCTTAGGACCTACCTGTTTAGTCAGTCTTTTGGATATTAAAGTCCCTTTTTCTTAGGTAAAGGCGAGATCTGTGGGTTCATGGTCATTTGAGATTAGAGATTGAGATTAGAGGTGAAAGAGGGATTGGTGCTGTCGTCCTGCCGCTCTCACTGATGGCTCAAGTTTGCCGACGGTGGTTTGAGGTGAGGTCGAGACCTCTGGAGGCCCTCATGTCTGTGCTGTGCTGTGCTGAGTCCAAATTTAATGTCGAACTAATTTTAACTTAATGTTGCTGAGTGGATCTTAGCAAGCGGCCCCAGCAACGACTCGGGATTCGAAAGCGTCTATTTTTATATCTTCACTTCTTTAAAAACGATTCATTAGCCCAGAGGAGGATGGAGTCCGGTTCCGAGTCTTGGTTCCTCTCAAGGTTTCTTCCTACTAGAGGAAGTTTTTCTGACAGTGTCGCCTCAGTGACAATGACCGTTGTTAAGACCGCTGTATAAATAAAATTGAATTGAATATTTAATGATCAAATTTAAAGGAAAAATTCAAATAAATCGAATTCATTTATCACAACTATTCAGTATAATGTTTGTAAATTCAGTCCAAAATTAATTCCTCAGTTAGCAGTAAAGCCGAGCGAAATTAATGTCAATTATTTTCAAACATTTACCAGTTACAGAATGCTTGTTTGTGTTATATAATGTTGTGGTATCTGCATTGCTCCAGAATGTTCCAATATCACTAATACATATCCATTAGGATGGCAAGAGTAAAAGTAGGTACCTTTGTGAATTTATGAGAGGGTTTACACACAGTTGAGTACAAATTGTCTATATTCGTTGCCTGTATAATTACTTGATCACGTCAAGAATATTTGTATAATTCATTGAAATGTTGGATGTCTTTAAAATAATGCTGTATGTAATAATTAGAAGTATATGTTTTCGCCAGCAGCTTGTAATGGTTGCTTGACCAGGCTTCGAAATCTGGAGTGGAGCGGTGGGAGTCAGGCTTTTAAAAACGGGAGACGGGGCCAAGAATCTTCTCTCTGCTCCAGTTAAAGCTCCAGCGAGCCAGACTGACTCATGCGGCTGATTACTGACATGGATGTTGATCTGCAGAGTTGCCCATCAGGGATTAGAGCAGGCTTCAGATCTGCAAGCTTTAATAGATGCAAATATATAGCTGAGGCACAACATTACGGAGGCGAGTCACCGTTTAAAAGACCAGCGAGCGAGCGTTAAAGGGCCACTCAAGAAAGTCATTTTGCTGATTATTGATGTCCCGCCTGTGTTTTGCTACCCGTACAATAAGCAATGTTAGGCTTTATGAAACTAGTGCAAAACTAGTCATGGAGCAAATAGTGGTGGTGTTCTCAAGTCCGGTCTCGGTCTCGTCTCGGACTCACCCGTATTTGTACTCGGTCTTGTCATGGACTTGGACAAAGAGAACTCGGGGTTTTATTTGGAGACCAGTCGAGACCACAACTCTGAGAATATTACTATGAAAACTCTGAAACTGACGCAGGCATTTTGATTTGTTTATTAATTAGTGTAACTCAAAATCCCTTTCATTTACACAAACCACACACATACCGTCAGAATCACAAGACTTTCAACTTTTCGGACATTATATTCATTCCTCGGTATGTGAAATTATTTCAGAGCCAATTCCGTGCGTAAAAACGTATTGATCATTCGTGACGTAAACATGCGTTAGCGCTCGCGGCGACTCATATGGAACGCCATCAAGCGCAAAAACGTAGTTCTCGTCCAGAAAGGTCAAAAGCAGCTCATTTTATAGACCAAAATGAGTCCAAATCGGCCCAGAATTACCCACGACTTTAGTAGTTCTTCATTTTTAATTCATCAGAACATATTTTTCCCATTTTATTATGTTGGAGAGGAATCAGTATGAAAATAATAAATATATAATTTTATTCTGTATCCAAATGGATAACTGCTTCCAGTGAAGTGATTTTCTCTCTCTCGCTCTCTCTCTCCCTCTCTCTCTC
>JAVGVS010000107.1:64712-87104 GCA_032718565.1 Distichodus sexfasciatus
AATCGGGCGTTAACCTCGGGTGAGGTCTGAAATAGGTTTCAGCTGCAAGCGCGCGTTTGCTCGTGCCCCCAATCTCCCACCAAACTAAATGGAAAATTTGAGAGCGCTGTTGTCAAGAGTATGGGTAAGTGTGTGTTTAACGACACTTGGCTCGATAATGCAAATTTTTGCAGCTGGTTACAAGCTGTCCTCAGCAGTAGGCATGAGGCTCGCTGCAAAGTTTAAGCACCGTTCCATATCAATGTCCCATAGAATAACAACCATCTAGGCTAATTTATATTTTTTCTCATGCCCTCGACAGCAGTGTCTGTAAGTCTATGAGCTGTCTCTCACTAGGGGTGCAACGATTATTCGACATTGTCGACAAAAGTTGACAATAAAAATAGTCGCTGACGAATTTGATGGTCGATAATTGTCGCCAGACATATTTTTAAACGGAGTGAAACATTTTCCTTCCTTTCTACCTCTGCAATGCTACCGCTTTCCAGTAGAGTGCACCAATACACCACACTCTGGTGAGATTCGCTCTTGTGCAACAGCATTCGGTGACAGCTAGAAGAATGGCCCTATGGCGTCACATCAATGCCAAAACTAGAGCGCGCAAAATGGCTTGCCGCAAAAGTTTTGCGAGCGTAAATTTCAAAGTCGCAAGCGCAAATGTGAAACTCGAGAGCACAAAATTAAGAATCGAGTGCGCGGTTGTTATGTACGGTGACCGGGAGGGGACACCTTCGGTTCACTTAAGTTTGTCGTGGCCACGATATATAAACTCGTGGGAACGTGATATTATGTCGTGGCCACGAGATATTAACTCGTGGGAACGTCATATTAACTCGTGGGAACGTCATATTATGTCGTGGCCACGAAATCATTTTGTCGAGGGAACGACATCCTTATGTCGTGGCCACGAGATGTGAAGTCGTGGCCTCAACATGCTTTATTGAGGGAACGACATGACGTTCCCACGACTTCACATCTCGTGGCCACGACATAAGGATGTCGTTACCTCGACAAAATGATCTCGTGGCCACGACATAATATCACGTTCCCACGAGATACGACACGACAAACTAAAGTGAACCGAAGGTGTCCTTATTATAATTTAATAGTTAGGTCTTATACCTTTAATAAGCACATATTAAAATATGCTTTTGAGTGAACCGTCTTTTTTGTCTTTATTATTTACCACAAAATTTAAATAACCTCATACTAAATCTTGAAAGGTCTTAAAAAGGTCTTAAATTTAACTTACTGAAACCTACAAGAACGCTGGATAATACTTGTTGTGTCACGTTTTGGGCCTGTCAGAAAGTTTACAAAACTTGAGGATGACTTCAAGGGTGTCACAAGTCTGGGGTTTGTGTTTACAGTGATTGTACCATGACAGCTTTTCTCTTGAACCCCCCCCCCTCAGAGTTCTGGAATCAGACGTGAACAAGCGAGGCGGCTGGTGAAAGATCTGGCGACCAGAGGGAGTCGGGCTTTCCCAGCCTTCCTGGAATGCCTTCGTGAAACGGGGCATCAGAGCCTGGCGGAACTGTTGGAGGGCGGAGATGCCGTCCGTGCACCCGTTCCCCTACCCGTACAACTTCCTGTAGTCAATCTGCCTGTCCGTGAGTGTAGAATAGTACATACACCACGGTCTTAAATTCATTTCCACACTCAAGTATTCATGCTTCTTGTCCTCCTTAATCCACCAGAGAACACCGGAGATTCTGGAAATTCGGATCTAGGGGATTCATCTCGGACGCGTGCTCCACAGAAACCCACCACCCTGCCCGTGCTTTTACCACCTAGCTCAAGTAAGTAATCATCAGATCAGAACAACCACAGCACAGAGTGCACCACTACAAAATGTGACCTTTGCATTTGACCTGATCTGTGAAGGAGCAGTGGGCAGCTCTGGCAGCACCCGGGGAGCCGTGCCTGGGGACGGTACCTTGCTCACGAATACTTTTATCGCAATATATTCTCTCTGGCTACGTTCACACTGGATTTTTTGCCTTAATGTGACACAGATCTGATCTTTTCAGGGTTGTGTGGACACGCAAATCTGATCTTTTCAAATCGGATTTGTGTCACTTTCATATGTGGTACTCAATCTCATACGTATCCGATTCGCGGCCATGCGACCTGAATGTGAACGCTCAGATGGGAATTCATGTGGCTTTTTGCTTATACGCATGCGCTGACATCATCAGCCTGCAGATGATGATGGTAAAAATGGAGGAGAGCTGCGACAACAGAAAAAGCTAGCCGCCTGACTTTTTTTCTCCTTTTCGACCTGCTCATGTACAGCTGATTCACTGTGTGTCGTCCTCCAGAGCAAAGTGCGATACATGCGTGAGCTACTAACGCCTCCATTTTTAATGCCATGAGTGGTCCCACAGATATGACGTTTTTTGTTGTTGGTGACGCAGTTGACCCGTGTAAAAACGTATCAATGTGCGCACGCGTGACGTTTCGGAGGACCAATGCGTTCACATTACAGTCAGATACAGGTCACTTGTAGTTATGAATGTGAACCGTCAAGATAGACAAATCCCATCTGAGCAAAAAATCGGAATTGAACGATGTGGCTGGCAGTGTGAACGTAGCCTCTTTCTCTACAATTTTCCCACAATTCACGGAGCCACGTCACAATAAGCATTTATCCACTTAGTGGAGGTGCTACCTTATTGTGCAACAAGCCGCGATACATCGAGTATATTCGATATCTCGCCCACCCCTAGTTCATGGTTTGCATAGTTTTATTTCACTAAGCCGTATTTATCTATTCTCACAGCTCCTGAGAATGAAAGTGAGAAGCTCAGAACCCCCAGGACAAGACGCGACAGCATACAGGTAACAACGTACTAGAGCCAGACTTAATATGTCTCAAACATAAGGACCTCACCCAGCATTATCCATCCCTGTTACTTCTTGAGGAATTGCTGATTTGAACAGCTGGTCCAAAATGCTGCTGCTGGTTTCCTTCCTGGCTCGTATAAGTACGAGTCTGTTACTCCAGTTTTGGCTTCGCTTCGCAGGCTCCCAGTTTAAAATGTTACTTTTAGTATTTTAAGGCCTTGAATGGCGCTGCCTCTTTTTATCTGTCTGAGCTGCTGGTCCTGTCCGCTCCGGTTCCCTCTCTTTGCTCCTCTGAACGGCCCTTGTTGGTCATACCTGAGTCTAGGAGGAAGACCAGGGGTGATCAAGCAGTCTCAGTTTTAGCACCGAAACTTTGGAACGCTCTCCCAATCGAAATTGGACCTTCTTTGACAGTTCAAATGTTAAATCCAAGCCTAAAACACACCTGTTCTCGACTGCTTTTAACTGTTTATGGGCAACATGGATTGTAATTTTTAATAATCTGTGTTTTTTAGTAATTTAATCTTTTAAGTTAGAAATTTTGTCCTTTAACTTGCTTGATTGTGTTCCTGTGTTTTTGTTTGTTACTTGATCTTATCGTACAGCACTTTGGCGTGAACACTATGGTGTTTTTTAAGTGTGCTCTATAAATACATTTTGATTTGATTCAGTTCAGACAGATTCGATTTGTTTCAACGTTCTGGCCTCTGTCTCGGGGTTTAGCACCATGTCTTTCACTTATAATGAAATTCTCATGTATTTTTTTCAACTTTTAGTGCTATAAGATGGACTCCAGTCCATGCGGAATCTGTTTGATCATCAACAATGTGGAATTTGACCCTGCTTCAAAACTGAGCGACCGCAAGGGGTCCGACATCGACTGTGACAAGCTGGAAAGACGATTTCGATCTCTGAATTTTCGAGTGAACGTGAAGAGGAATTTAAACTCGAAAGTACGTGCGTAAATCTAAACGATTTCCAATACTGTCATTTTCAGTTTGTCAAACATTTACCTTTCTTCACACTAGCACATCAAACGTGAGCTGTCGGCTCTGTCAAAGATGGATCATTCGATGTATGACTGCTGTGTGGTGGTGATCCTGTCTCACGGCACAGAGGTAAAGACAATAATGCAGATTATGAAACATTTATTAAGCCATTAATTCGATGCAACACAATATTCATTCATTCATCTAACACTGACACTAGATTACACAGATGATGTTTCAAAACATATCATTTTGAAGATAAATGTTTAACGTAACTAGGGATGCAACGGACTGTTCGGTACGCCCTGTTCAGTTCGATACACCCAGGTGAACTGCGATAGTTCGGTACGCCCGATATTAAACTGTCATTTTTAAAACGTGAGATTAAAGTTCTCCGTCGCTACGATGGATTTACGCCCACTGGACACTAGCTGTGACGGATTTCCCCCAACCGAACGCAAAGGCATATTTGAGATAAAAGCAGATCCATGAGAATGAAAATGCGAGCGGGAGGCGGGTGCACATCGCCAACTTATTAGAATGTTGCTTACGCAGGATCGCCGGTCAGCTGTGTGGCTCTCGCTAAAACGCCCCAGTTCGGTCAGATCTCCCCTTTATTACAGACTAAACTCATATTTTAGCTGAAAAACAACAACAATCAGCGTTCTACTCGCAATACAGCCATTTATTGAGATTTTCTAGCGTTGATTCCATTATCATGACGTGGCGCTCAGTAGCGCGCGGGAGATTGTGGGAAATGTAGTTATCTCCCAGAAACGCCGAAAGCAGCTCAATTTATAGGCCAGAAGGAGTCCAAATAGGCTTGAAACTACACCTTTAGGGTCATTTTGAACCAATTCTGGTCTCATTTTTGCCTATAAAATGAACTGCTTTTGGCGTTTCTGGGAGAGAACTGTATTTTCCACAATCCCTTGCGCGCCATTCAGAGCTGCGTCACAATAAAGCGACAGACAGACGTTCCGGAATAAATGCTGAAAATCTCATCAGTTATGAGTAGAACGCTGGTTGTTGTTAGTTATCAGCTAAAATATGAGTTTAGTCTGTAATAAAGGGGGAGATTTCGCGAGACTCGCATTTTCGCGAGTAATGCAGCTCACAAACAGCGTTTGTTTACGTCGTGAAAATGTCTCACAATATCTCACAAATACTTCCACATACAGAGGGATCAGGTCTTGCCTTGATCGCGGAACTGAAAACGTTGCGCGTTAATAATAGGCGTCCGTGTGAAACACTGTACCGTTGCATCCCTAACTGTAACATAACTCATCAACTGCTAATATGGTGCTGCAAGTTAATAAACCCTTTATATTTAGGCGAGCCACAATCGTTTCCCTGGAGCAGTCCACGGTGTAGACGGTCCGTCTGTCCCCATTCAGAGAATCACCATGTACCTCAACGGCCAGTACTGCCCTTCCCTGCAGGGCAAACCTAAACTCTTCTTCATCCAGGCGTGTGGAGGAGGTGAGAACGTACCGACTACATTTATCAAGTGTCTCAGAGCAAGAGCTCCCTTTGGCAGCACTGTAGAAGTCTTAAAAATGAGTAAATAGTAGATCACGTGCTTACAGTTTACCAGTTTGTCAGAATATATCTCTGTGTCCGAATCCGTGTGCGCGCTCCGGTTCACTTCGATGAGCAGCAAAACGGAAAAAAAAAAAAGCCACCAACGCCAGAAAAACGCCTGATTCAGACGTTCGTGTGGACTACGTTTTCTGGAGCATTCTGCCTCCAGGAAAACTTTCCGTAAACCTAAAATCGTCTGTACACAGCAGTTCCCTAGCCAGGAGGTGATGTCCTGTGTTAGGACACTTTGCACAGCACTAGAGCAGAAGTAGAGTTAAAAAGGGGGTCAAACGGACTCGTTTTACTCTCACCATCAGCAGTGTGTTGACCGCTTTTGCCTCGTGTGTGGTTGTGTTTGACGTCAGGTGAGAAGGACATCGGTTTCGAGGTGACTCCTGACGAGGCGCAGCCCATGGCTTTTGGGGAAGATGACCAGACCGATGCCATCCCCATGTCCTCCAGCAGTGACTCTCTCAGCCTGTCTGACGAGGTCGATGCCAGGGCCAGTCTGCCCACGCCCAGTGACATCCTGGTGTCCTATTCTACTTTCCCAGGTGTGTGTGTGTTCGCCTTTATCCTGTGAATGATTTTCGTGGCGTAACGGTTAGGGCGTTCACCCCGCGATCAGACGGTCGCAGGGTCGAATCCAGCACCGGTAAAGTTACCGCTGAGGAGCTCATGAGCAAGGTGCCGTCTCCAAGCACTGCTCCCCGGGCGCTGCCCTTGTTAGCTGCCCACTGCTCCTTCACAACAGATGCAGAGCTCACATATTTTTATTGTGCACTGTGTGCTGTGCTGTGCTGTGTTCACAATGACAAACGATCACCCACTTTCACTAAAGAATAAGGTTTTAGCAAGAGCTGAACATTGTGAGCTGACGTTACCTCCTCCAGCTTTGAGCAGCCTGCGCTGACGCTTCGTTTATGCTCGCGTGCTGTGAGTTGTTGTAGGGGAACCTGGAGTGGACGTTCAGTGGTATGGGTATTCGCTTAAAATAACAAATAAGGCACATAGAATAAGCAATGTGTAAATTGAAAATAAAATATACGTTTTAAACTAGAAGTAGAAAGAGAGAGAATTATGATGTCTGGTGGTGAGGCATAATTATATAATATAATTGCCGTGACGCTTATGAAAAGGGCTTTTTTTAGGGTTGGTAAACGACATATTGGAGAGAGATTTAAGGCCCTATGATTTCCGCGATGCGGAAAACGCGGACGGAATCGCGGAATTCAACAAATCAAATGCAATCCGTTGTAAAACGCAGAATGACGTATAATTCGCTGATATTGGTGTGTGGGCAAAGCAAAGCAAGGGTTTCTAATCAGTTTTGGCCGCTGCAGCCCCCTGTACGTGTTACCTGTTGAGGTGGGACTCAGCTTTCCACACACACAAACGCACAGACACAGAGGGGAAAACGTCAACGGTCAGCTATGGTGAAGAGGCTCGCTGAAACACAGAAGTCGAAAAAATTACGGAATTCAATTGTTAGTGCTAAGTTTAGAGCAGAACAATACCCAAATAATTTTTATGAATCGGGAGAACAACTCTTTTGTAAGTTTTTGCCAGCGCACGATAGACTGGAACCGCAAGAACACGTGACGTCACATCAGAAACGTTCGTTTTGCATGAAAAAAATGAATGTTTTTCGTTGTTTACAGGTCAATGTTTTACCAAAGCAGTAAATGTTCTGCTGAACCCCAGCACTTTGTTGAAGTTGAACGTGAGATTTTTTCCTATTGCATTGTTCTATTTTCCCATCCACTCCATAATTAGACATTTTTTAGGTGAATAAATATGATTATAACGTAAAACACGGAATTCAGAAGAATAAAAATGGAAAAAACAAAAAAAGGAAAAAACGAACCGGATTTCATAGGGTCCTAGAGTTGGAAGAGGCGTCCTTTACCCATTTAATGGTGTCACTGTGTGGTGTGCCCACTAGAGGGCACTCACTGTTGGCTCTCTGCATTTACATGTGGACAAGTGGACATTTTTATAAATTTGATTCATTTAGTCATACCTTTGGAAATAAAGAAGTTTATTTCAAATTTGTTTTAAAAAAAATCGTACAATCATCATAATCTGTATTGGTCTGTCAGTGAACAGGTCACTCAGATCTAGTTATAAAAGAAGTTCAAATTTTCTGAACATTCGAACAGGTAAAAACACTGAGGAAATCAAGTGTGTGCTGCACTTATACTCTGATGTGACACTGATTTATGAAGCACATCATAATCTCAGCACTTTCTTCAGTAGACTCTGAACAGCTGTGATTTGTTTCCTCAGGTTATGTGTCGTGGAGAGACACGCAGACAGGCTCCTGGTACGTGGAGACCCTTGACCGCATCCTGGAAGAGAACGCGGCCACCGATGACCTTGTCACCATGCTAACGATTGTAAGGATCTTTTCAGTTGCTTTCTGAAACTGTCACATTTCTGTCTGACTTATATCTTCTACCAGAGAAAGCGAGGACTGTGTGTGGGGTGCGTAGTGCTCCGAGTGCCTCAAAGCAAGGCTCTGTCCTTGTGATTGGGTTACTTTGAGTCACTCTGGATAAGAGCGTCTGACAAATGCTGGAAATGTATTAAATAAGCGTCAACCTTTTAAAAAGTCATCTGAAGTTAAAACACAGAGCAAGCTTCATAAAGAAACAGGAACTAATTATTGGGAACAAGATAGTTTTGGTCTCTGACATGTTGGGATCATACATACACTTAATCGGGCAAGTGCCCACGGCTGCAACTAACGATTATTCTGTTAATCGATTAATCTGCTAATGATTTTTTTCGATCGATCGATTATTAGTCGGATAAAAAGGGGAAAACATTCATTTCTACCATTTTTTAATAAAACCATACCTCTTATAATCATTTAAAACTCATTACAAGATCAATACAGCCACAGTAGCAAGTATAGCTTAGGGTTTTTTTTAGCTGTTAAACATTAGGAGGAGTCAAACATGGAACAAGGGCGGCACGGTGGCCCAGTGGTTAGCGTGGTTAGCGCTCCGGCCTCACAGCGAACAGGTCCTTGGTTCGAACCCCGGGGACGGCTGTAGAGTCTTCCTGTGTGGAGTTTGCATGCTCTCCCCGTGTTCGTGTGGATTTCCTCCGGGTGCTCCGTTAGTTGCAGGCATGTAATGTAGGTTAATTGGTGACTCTCAATTGGCCCTGTAATGTGTGAGTGTGAGTGCGTGTGTGCCCTGCGGTGTGTTGGCGGTGTGCCCAGGCTTGGTCCCCGCCTTGCGCCCTTAAGTTCCCGGGATAGGCTCCGGTCTCCCCCGTGACCCCAGTTGGGATATAGCGGTTTGGAAAATGAATGAATGAAACATGGGACAATTCATTAAATATATTATTAATTAAATATAATAGGAAAGAAGGAAAAAAAGAAAGGAGGAAATGAGCAGAAAAAGAACAGATGCTGATAAATGTGCTGTTTCTGCTGATTTTAGTGGATAAAAATAGCTTGGAATTAACGTTATTAGGAAGGAAATGGAAGTGTGCAAAAGGAAAGAATCACAGAGGAGTCAAGAAGAGTGGTGTTGTTTAGGGAGAAAGTCAAATGACATTACAGCGTATTTGGCTATTAAGCTGTTGACCCATGAAAAATACACTGCAGTTAAACCATGACAATGACAGTTATTTTCCTTATGGAAGCAAACGCTTGGATTATACTCGAGCCTGTAACATAATGAAAAAGAATCACGTCCTGTCGCTTGGACCCAAGTTTGAATTCTAAGGATGGCACAGC
Source organism: Distichodus sexfasciatus (assembly GCA_032718565.1). Taxonomy (NCBI): domain Eukaryota; kingdom Metazoa; phylum Chordata; class Actinopteri; order Characiformes; family Distichodontidae; genus Distichodus; species Distichodus sexfasciatus. Next base: position 73,890 of record JAVGVS010000107.1, read on the forward strand.
CATCTGTGCCTGGGAGTCACAATTGGCCTTGTTCCCTGGAGATGAATGATGACTTAGTGGGCATCTGCCAACCCACACTAAATTAGACACTCAGGAGATCAGACCAGGTTCCTTAAGTTCCCTCGTCTAGGAGGCGGAATGTTTGGCGTCAACGCGTTAGACAGCACGGGGACAAAAAGATTACTGAAAGAGTGGGTGATGAGCATGAAATGAAGACTAACCACAAGATCCCATTCTCATCTGTCTATGTTCGGTGTTATTCTGTGCAGGTAAACAACGAGGTTTCACAAATATCTGCCAAAGGCTTGTACAAACAGATGCCTGGATCTTTCAATTTCCTCCGCAAGATGCTGTACTTTCAAGCCGCAAAGACTGAATGAACGTGACGTCAGACCTCAGACTTTTGCCGAGAATCACGAAATGGTTGGTGGACGTGTTGGGCGTGAGTTTTGCACCTGTTGACTCCTTGCTAGTAAAGGTAGTCGGAAAGCAAATGGGGAAAAAAAAAAAAAAAGAACGGGATATTGAGCCTGTCGTGGTTTAGGAAAAATCAATCCGTCAGGTACAACTTGGATTTTACAAGCACAAAAGACTCACAAAACACTGCTCTGTTTTCAAGCCGTGACTGATTGGCTTTACGTAGTTTTTTTAAAAGCAATTTCAGGTCTTGCGTACTTCTCCCTCTGCCCCGAAGGCCCTATCCGCACGGGCGTCGGAATCATGGTTAAATGAATGCGCTCTGAATGTCCTACGCATTTCCGCTGCGTTCTGTAGCTGCGCTTGATTGACTTCAGTGAGGCGTTACGTTGTTCGTTTGACGCCGTTTAACGCCAGCCTGCAGCACAATTTGTAGTTTCGTGTGTTTACCTGTGGGGGCAGTAATCCGGCCCGAACGCACGTCACGAACGCCCGTGTGGACGCTCTGAGTCACTGCAGTGAGCAGTAAAACGGTGGGGGTTCAGTCTGCGCTCACCTTACGCCACCAACGCCAGAAAAACGCCTGATTCTTTTGCCAACTCGCTTTTGCCAACGCTGGTTATTTCTATGTACTGCATTTATAGTCTTCCTCATGTTTGAATTAAATACATGGAAATTCCAACTGGAATCAAGGTCTTTGGAGAAAAATAAAGTTAGAGCTACTGCTGGACTTGGACAGCCATCGTTTTCTACCTGGGCTTTTACACTGCGGCGTTGACTGTTCGTTTTATTTCTCTGTCTAGATGTACAAAAGTTATACGTACAGTTTGTTTTCTTTGTTTCTATAAAATTAAACTCCACGTCGGGTTTGGGAAAAGTATGACTCGAGAGTGTTTTTTTTTTCTTTTCGTCCTGGGTGTTGAGTGGGCGGTTGATTTAGTTTTTTTTTTTTTTTTTCTTTCTTCACACTTAACAGCTTTCTGTCAGCTGAAAGCCTGGCAAGGCCAACCCTTGGCATTTATGCTTAGCTGAAGCACCGCTAATGTGGTCAACGTGCAAGGAATAACACGATTGCAAGCGTGCAGCAGAACTAGTTAGTTAGTTAAATGCTTGCAGGGGCTGGGTTTTTTTTTTTTCCTTCCATGCAGTCTTGTATCTGACAGGTGGATCTCGGAGATAAACCCTGATGCATTTCTTTTCTCATGGGACCCATCTTGGCTGTTTCAGCTCTCAGACGTTTCAACCAGGAAGGAAATAAATAAACATAGCACCCCTATAAATAGTGTGACGTGAAGCGTGCGGATAACCTTCAAAGGTTTACAGTAACTCTCACTAAGACGTTAGGCTCGAAAGCAGTAAGACACGTCAGCAGTACAGTTTGTTTATTTTCTACAACACACAGCAAGGGCTTGACCTTGCTTTTGGAAGTCATTTAGCATGTCTGGGTGGTTTTTTTTTTTTTTCCAGTTCTTTTCACACTTTCAAAACGACAGTTTAACACATCAATTTGTCACCGACGTTTATTCACATTTATTCACATTGGTGTCTAGATTCAAGGTTGTGGGTTTAGCCTCACGTCAACCAAGTTAATTGAAGAACACTTAAAAAAAATTTCAGGGTGTTGGTGGCCTAGTGGTAGGACACTCACCTTTGGACCAAGAAGTTGTGGGTTCGAATCCGACCTCTGGTGTTACCAACACTGGGTCCCTGAGCGAGACCCTTAACCCTAAGTTGCTCTCAGGGGAACTGTCCCTGAAATTAGGAAATGTACGTCGGTCTGGATAGGAGCGTCTGCTAAATGCTGTAAATGTAAACACTAAATGTGATTTGGAAATGAGGAGCCTCCGATCAAAACGGTTATACAAATAATCGTGAGTAAGTGTGTATGTATATATAATAGGGGTGCAGAAAAAAAACGAATCAAATCGAATCGCGATTCTTTCTCTGCCGATTCATTTTTTCCAACTAATGTAACGGCACTAGTTTACTTTTCCCCCCCCCCAACGCGAGTCCACAACAGAAGTGATTTAAGGTTACCTTTCCTATAGAACAGCTCTATACCTTATCCTTTTATTAGCCTTCACGCGGCGTATTTACGCCACGGCACGTCACTAATCCCGGGATAAATTATGATCCCTGGGTGAAAATGAATTTCGCGATATTTGAGATGACTGCGTAATAAAATCCCATTATTACCCTTCGAACGTAAGTTAGCTTAGCATTGCCGGCGTTAGCATATTGGTGGCGGCTCCTGATGCCCACAAATCCGATCAAATCTCCCGGAATCTAGAGCGAGGAGTGAACAAGAGCACACAGCACACGCCAAACGGAACCAAAGCTAATTCCTCGTATGTGACGACGTTGTTGATGATAAACTTCAACTTGATTCTGATTGTAAAGTAGTGTTGTATTAAAAAATGTACTTGATGCTCAGGATCAGTGTAAATTGTGTGAGAATAAGTGTTCATGTAAAGCTGTAAACCAGGGAAACGCTGCGTATGCATTACATTTAGTAACGACATTTGACGCAGTGTGATCGTGTTGTTGATCACGTGGGAAAAGGAACTCAAAACAGCAACCTGGAAACTAGGTCTGGGCGATATGGAAAAAATCTTATCTCGATATTTTTTTAAAATATCAGCCGATATCGATATATATCACGGTATAAGTCAAATCACTATCAATATACAGTAAGTCATTCTGTGGCTTAACATTCTAACACTTCTTTGTCCATTTTGTATCCGTCAGAATATAGATTTCTTTATTTGATAAATAAATGTTCTATATTTCTTCTTTCTTATTGATTATGCTATAACATTATTAAATAAAAAAAAATCTAATCAATTGAAAATAAAGAAATACTGAAGATTTATGAGCACGAGCTCATAAATACAGCGTGTGTTTACATCGCGAAAAATGCCATTTATGCGCTTTTATGCATTTACTTCTGTTTTTGTGCACGGAACATCTCACAAATACTTTCGCATACCCAGGGATCGGGTCTTGTCTTGATCGCGCCACTAAAAACATTAATAAGCGTCCGTATGAAACACAAGCGGCGCATGCTCTAGCGAGTGAAATAAATTAAACAAAGTGTTTGTGTGTATTCGAATAATCATTTCAGCTCTAGTATTACCGGTCTTTTATGAACATGTTTTCGCCACAGTTTGCAATGTGCGCTACTCTGCTTCATATCGAACTTTAAGTAGCAAAATATTTCCAAACTACGGAACTCTTCGGACCCTTTTTTCCCCCAACAATGTCCTCGTCCTTTGAGCCTTCTGTTTTAGCTCGCTCGTTTTCCTGACATACTGTTGTACACGGCTGCTGTAACCCACAGCTTTGGCATGTGAGAAGCCACGCTTACGTAACTGATGTGAGCTGTAACTCTTTTGCAATTACATGATTGGTTCGGCTGCTCTGTCCATCAACCTGACTGGCGTGAGCCGTAACCACACCATCGGTTCGGCACGGCGCTGTTTTTATTATTGATGGCTTCACGTGAAATCAAAAGGTGGACGGAATGAGTGCTATCGACTTTATATCGACTACGTCTATTTTTTTTGTCGTGGAAAAGCTATTTCGCGATAATTATCTTTATCGTTTTATCGCCCAGCGCTACTGGAAACACACTCATACAAGTATTCACTCAGAAATCGCTTATGAATCGTGAAGCAATTTTGAATCGAATTGTGAGATTTTCCAAATCGTGCACCCTTAATGTATAATATGCGACATAAGCTGTTGAGACGCGTTCACCGAACAACCAAATGTTTTGTTGCAAAAAGTCAACAGGGTCATAAAACTGGAAAGAAAAGACACAAATTAACTGCAAACGACTTGAGAAGAATTAAACGTGATGCTGCCAGAAGCCATTCTCCTCCAGTGCCAACGTATTCTACAACTGCAGCCTACCGGTGTGTCCTGAAGTAACAGGTGTTCAGTGCTCAGAGACATGGCCAAGGTAAGGAAGTCTGACGCTGTTGGCCTGTTTCAGTAGTTTAGCTATTTAAGAATGTGAAATCCCCCTGTGAAAGGCATTTTAAAAAATTTTTTTTAACTTTTCAGTGTCGGGTAACTCTAGTTTTTGGCTGATTCTGCTGACTGTAAAGAGGCTGCATGATCATTATGCACACCTTGGTAAAGGGTGTTACTCACTTTAGGCAACACCCTCCTTAATTACACAAATACATGTCCCCTGAGAGTGCTTAGATCCAATAAGCCGTCAACTTTATGAAGCATGGAGTTATGCACAGATGTAGTGATAAGATCAAAACCCTCACTTGCATAATAATCGTGCACACACTGTACATCTCCCAATTAGCATTTGACATTTTGTCGGACCAGGGGTGTCCAGTTCCAGTCCTGGGGAGCCTGCATACTGGAGGATTTCCAAACTACCTGGTGAGCAGAGGTGGACAATAACGAAGTAGATTCACTTGAGCCATATTTTTTGGGAAACTTATGACTTTTACTTCACTGCATTTGAAACACAAATCCCGTACTTTTTATTTTACTACATTTCTGTCGAGGTTCTTGCTACTTACAAATCTGTGAACGATCAAGTGGATGTTATGCCCCCTTTTTGAAAACATGATTGCTGTTTTGGCAGGTGACAGTCTATCAGTAATCAGTAGGGTTATGTCACGCCTGTAGGCTGTAATTATAGAATCAAAGTCTCAAAGTCAAAGTAAACTTTGTCATCTCTGCTATAAACTGTACAGATATACAGAGAGACGAGACGACGTGGCTCCAGCTTTTACAGTGCAATAAGAAAGAGGGAGCAAAGAACAAATAAGGCACACGGAATAAATATATAAATAGAATACAAAATATACATTTTAAACTAGGAATGGAGTACTCTAAACTAGAAATAGAGGTAGAAAGAGAGACAGTTTGGATGCAGTACTACCTACAAAAGTGGAAATTGACTTTTACACTGGATGTGCAAGAGGTTAGAAACAGTTTCAATATGAAAAATTCCAGTCTATTAATAAAACAGTATCTCTTAAAAAGTATGACTAACATTTAAGTTTGTGCAGATATTATCACAGTAGTGGAGAACCAACATTTTTCAATAATTTGTGCAGATACGGTTGGTTAGAAAGCGACCAGTTCAATGCAAATAAGTAGTGGCAGTGCTGTGCAAATATAATAGTAGTGTTGTAGCAACAGTCATTGAAGAGGATTACTATTTCAATCATCTGGCATTAAATGTGTGCCAGATCAGCAGCAGTTTGGAGTGATAATACTGTACAGTTTGTAGACAAAAACATTCAGTGCAACATGAATGAGATGGTCCGTATAGCAGCGTGTGCATCACAGCGACGGTGCTTTGTAAAGTGCAGAGGTGCAACAGAGTCAGTTCACAGTCCGGGTGTGTGTGTGGGGGGATGTGAGGGGTCGAGCACGATGCAGGAAACACTGATACAGCGTTTGTGAAAGATGTCCTGAGAGAGACGCACCGATGATGTTGCCAGCTGCTTTGACCATTCTTTGAAGCCGCCTGTGATCAGCAACAGTGCTGTTACCAAACCAGACGGAGATGCAGCTGGTCAGGACGCTCTCTATTGTGCCCCTGTAGAACACAGTGAGGGTGGGAGGGGGGAGGTTGGTTCGCTTCAGCCGTCTCAGGAAGTGGAGACGCAGTTGGGCCTTTTTGGTGATGGAGGAGGTGTTGGTGGTCCAGGTGAGGTCGTCTGAGATGTGAACTACCAGGAACTTGGTGTTTTTTTATAGTCTCAACCATGGAACCGTGCATGCTGAGTGGTGTGTGGGTGTCTTGATTAAAACATTGTTGCTGTCGGAAAGTCATGAAGCTAGATGTGTAGAGCTGGGTTTTAAGCAGGTTGGAATGTTGATTTTATGTTCTGAGCAGGCTGCATTTACAGCTATTGCACTGTCCTCCTGATTACCATAAACGTATATGTGTGCACACACTGCCAGAGCTGTGTCAGAACACTACCATGCTGTTTTGTGGGGTTGTCTTACAATTAATTAAAAATAAATAAACTCATTTACCACTTCCTTATTCTACAGGTTCTGCAAGTTGGTTGCTGTTTTTAAAAGTCTCGGTCCTGTCTCGGACTCGGGATTTTATTTGGAGACCAGCCGAGACCACGACTCTGAGAATATTACTGTTAAAACTCTGAGAGCGACACAGGCATTTTGCGCTGTTTATTAATTAGTGAACTTACGCAAACCACACACACACACATACTGTGAATAGAAGACTTATCGGCCATTATATTCATTACTCTGAATGTAAAATTATTATGTGAGTAATTCCGTGCACAAAAACTGAGGTAATTGCGTAAAAAGGCATTAATTACATTATTCGCGATGTAAACACACGCATTAGCGCTCGCGACCCTCATATGGAACGCATATGCTGGAACTTTTATTATTTTTAGTAGTAGTAGTCGTCGTATTGTTATTATTAAGATTTAAAAAAAAATTAGGTGAGTTGGTTAAATAATAATAACCCCAAGGTTATATAAGGTTTGCTACTTTTTAGTTTTTCCCCTGCTGTAGTGAAAATGCGGCCTGTAAACCACAATGCCTATTGTAGTGCTCGCGCATGTGCTTGTGGGCATCTCCCTCTGCACCTGTACAAGAGCTAAAAATAAGCTTTCACCAAGCAGTTTTGCCGTGTGTCGTCTTGAGACGCACTTTCCAGCGTTTTATTGCTATTTCCGTGTGAACAATGGGAATGAAAAAAAATGAACGAGACACAGTGGCTTCATTTCGCGTAATCGTGTTATTGACTCTGCGTTTTGTCGCTGTCTCGGAAGCAGGCGCCGCATTCGCTGTGCGTTTAGCAGATTAATCCGAAATCCCCTGCAGGAGCCAAACCTGTCCTCACCCCCCCACACACCCCACCCCCTAATTCCATTCAGTGATGTCAGGAATGTCAGGAGGTGCTTCGGGGGGGAAACTGAACACAATTTCGACTGACTAGAAAGGCTGAGGGGAGGCGCTGATGTGCAGAGACTGAATAGACACGTAGAATGCTCCCAGTGCGTGTGTGTGTGTGTGTGTGTGTTGCATGTGTTGATGTGCTTTCGCTGTGTGTCAAAACCTGTGGGCAGTGGTAAGAGTCGGGGAGGGACTCAGAAAGTCAAGCGTTCTTCATTCTCACAACCGAAGTAGACCTGCGACTCTGACGGCACAAGGCTGTGTGTGTTGGGGTTTGTGTGTGTTTGGGTTTGTGCCGGTCAGAGTGTGACAGCTGAAGAAGCATTCCAGTGTGTTTGGTCTACACTGAAAGAGAAATGTCTGGATATTACTGCTAGCGGTTTGAAGGTGTATGCAGTGGAGACCCATGTGAGAGTCCGTATCGGGTAAGTCTCCAGCTATAGTTTTGCTTTAGACGTATGTGAATTGAATCGAAATCTATGTATTGTATGTGAATTTCCACTATAAAGTGAGGGTTTTCTGGATTTCTTCTACCATGAATGTTGTGAAATGATCTTTTACTACAACACTTTTAAGGTTGTTTTTTCCGTTTCTAAGGAACTGGCTCTTAAGACGTCCTGCTTTCAAACACGTTATTCATTTCTCTCAATCATATCATAATCATAATCACTCAATTCATTCAGACTAAATTAAACCCTGCAGTTAAAATCCTTGTCTTGCATGCAACTTTGTTAAAACGTGAAACTCAGATGAAATGTTTGATAATTCATAATCAGTGGCCGTGAATGAGTAACATTTTGGCCAGTTTCGTTTGAGGAGAAAAGAGGAAGTCGCTGCGGCTGATGGAGGAGAGCAAGAGAAAGAAGGAGAGAAGAGAGAGGGGAGTTCAAGGCCACACCGCTCCTAGCACAGGAAGCTCACACTCTTCCCCTTTTTTTTTTTTTTTTTTTTTTTGCAAGTCGTCGTGTGAAACTCGCAAGCGGGTTGAATTGCAACTTCACCTCTGTCTCCGTGCTCACAGGGTACATTGTAGTGCTTTTGTTAGGGAGCCCACACTGTGCAATAGGGCAACCCACAAACGCATTGTTTCACTGCGCTCTGCTCTTGGCTGGTTGCGCGCCTGTTGCATCCTGCAGCTTACTGCAAATTTACAGATGACGGGTTGCACCGTTGCTCACAAGAGCGAAGACTGTGCCTGAGATGTACACTACAGTTGAGTAACCATTAGCAACTGTGCTGAGTTAATCAGTGAGTGAATAGTGGGTTGTATTGCTCTTACATTTATGGTATTTATCATTTATATGTCAATATATACTGGAACTCTTTGGGCCTATAGATTTGGTACGTCTGGAGAAGGAAGAATGAAGCATATGCTAAACCCAACACACTGCCTACAGTGAGGCATGGCGGTGGCTCGGTGATGCTCCCGGGCTGCTTTGCTTCTTCTAACACTGAAAACTTGCTGCGTGTGGAGGGCAAGGTGGCTTCAATCAAAACATCAGAAAATCCGTCTGTGATGAAGCTGAAGCGATTCCAAGCGTACCTCAAGGTCCACCTAGGCTTAGTTTTAGAAAAAGTTCTGGAAGCTTCTTGAGTGTTCGTCACAGTCGCCTGACTTGAACCCCATAGTAAATCTCTAGTGGGATTTGAAGAAGGCGGTTGCAGCACCCGCACCCGCACCCACACCAAGAACATGACCGAGCTGGACACCACTACCCATGAGAAAGGGGCTAAGATTCCTCCGGAGCGCTGCTAGAAGCTGCTTGCAGCAGATCATAACAGCACTGCATATTTGCACAAATAGTGAACATTGACTATACAGCTCGCTGGTCACCTTCTAACTAACTGTATCTGCACAAATTATTGAAAGTATTGCACATACTCTAGTTCCCCACTGCCGTTACATCTGCACATACTTGATCCAACTTGAATGTTAGTCGAACCTTTTAAGAGATACTATTTTATTTAAGAGACTGTTCGTATAGAATTTTTCATATTGAAACTGTTACAGAGCTTATATACGTTCAATATAAAAGACAGTTTTCCAAGATCATAATTGTAGGTTGAATACTGCATCTTAATTGTCTGTCTTTCTACTTCTAGTTTAAAGTTTATGTTTAATACTCCATTTCTAGTTTAAAGTGTATATTTTATATTTTGTTTATATATTGTTTATTCTATGTGCCCTGTTTGTTCCCTGTTCTTTGTTGTTTGCACTGTGAAAGCCTAGACCACGTCATCTCGTCTCTCTGTTTATCTGTACAGTATATAGCAGAGATGACAAAGTTGACTTTGACTTTGAAAGGGTTGCTTGTACTAAAGATGCTTGTCATTTAGGGATGACTGCAGTGGTCATTAAAAGGGATGTTTTGTGTTGAATGTGGAGAAACCACTTGTAATATTAGTTGTGCTGAGGTATTGAAATTGTTTGTGAATTTTGCCAGTAACACCAATTTTAGAATTGGGGGTTGGATAATGGATTTTACTTATTTGAAATATTGGTTACCCTGACAACCGTTTCTTTTTCCGCTGGGTAGTAGCGGCAGATGACAATTTGTAAACATTGCCCAATTGTAGCTGGAAAAACACAATATAGCGTTGTTTTTTTGGCAAAAAGTACCTATAAAATAATAATACTGTGAAACCTTTAGCCACAAAAGATGAAAGGGACGGGGGCAGACGAGAAATGTGTGAACCGATGGCGGCGTTAGTGCAAGAACATACTGGGGTTCAGCCGAGAAAACTCAACACGGCAAAATCCTAGGGGACACTGGACTGGGCTAGTCGTCAGTCGTCTAAATTATTCATTGTAATGTGACTCAAAAATGATTGATAAAGTGGTGTGCACAAGAATTGACAGAAGTGAACTGTGATACCCCGACTAACCCCCTCCGACTAGGAGCACAATGAAGTGGACTTTACTAAAAAGAGAGTGTCCTGCTAAAAAGAAGTCCTGCCACCCTCAAAAAAATCAGCAAAAGTGTTATCTCCTGTAGCGTCAAAAAAGAGGAACAAGGCAACAGATCGGTGGTTGCGCACCCAGACGAGACGACTTTCACGAAGTCAGTCATGTTGTCTGTTGGTGTGCCAGTGCATGGTTGAACCTACCTGATATTTAATGACCCCAGCATTAAGATAAATGGAGACTTTTAACGTGATGTGTTGCAAATTTAGGAGACGTTGCCCGTTATGAATTACATTTCTGCCAACATTTGAGTTTTTCAACAGGAAAACTGCTGTGCAGAGTCCGTGAGATGGTTGTGTTACTGCAGTGACTTTGATAGCTTGTGATCTGCGTCCTACAGTCCTCACGGCAACACCGTAGACTACAAGGGGTGAGGTGTGACGTAGGACTGCGTTCATCAGAAAAAAATGTGCGAGACATCGACGTTCTGAAGCAGGATTTGTGATTAATGTGTGACACATCGAAGACGTGATGGACAGATGGACAGAACTTAGTGCCTCTGTCTATGTTAAGGGCTAATTTGAACATTCGTTGTCATTTGTAATTACAAAAAATGGATCATTAGGAACGCAAGCAAACGGTGCCTGATCCAAACATCCCAGTCGAGGATTTAGCCTAGTCCTAGACTAGTTTTGAGTTTAAATGGTAAATTTCTATTGGTACTTCAATTTAGTCCAATACTATCCTTAATCCATGAGCAAGAAACCAGCCCGTAGTGTCTTGGTTTTTTTGGCAAAGGGATGCACCGTTCTGAACACTGCGGTTCGATTCGATTACGATTATCAGGTCAACGATGGGATTCGATACGATATCTCGATGCATCACAACGCATCCCCTCGATTTTTCTACCTTGCTTCACATTGCACACAGATTGTGCAGTCATAGTTACTACCAGGATGATGTTCTTAGCTAAATTTTTATGCCGTAGCCAGAAAATCACCAAGATTATGATATAATCCAGGTTTTTTGGGGGTTTTTTACTGCTTCCGTTCCAGGGACCATCACTCTACCACAAGCAGTCTTAAGTGTGTATATTGACGCATACATTTGGGTGTGTAATTATTATATTGTTTTAGTTTAAAAACTGGTATCGCATTGGTACTCGGGATCGGCTGATAGCTAAAGCCCAAGTAACGGTATCGGAAGTTAAATAGTTGGATTTGTGCAAGCCTACTTTCACATGACTGTACTTGGACGCTACTAATTGCTACTTTCAGCTATTTTTGTTGTTGAATTGAATCTTAAATTGATTATTTTTTCCTGGTTATCATGCATTGTTTGTCTTATTACAAGGTCTTGTGGCTACACTATTGGAGCCTAAAGAACTTGCCTTAATAAATTAGATTTTTGAAAATTGGGGAACATTTGCCAACATTATGGGTAAAGGTACAGATCTCCCCCTTTTTGAAACACTGTATGTATATACTGTACACACACACACACACACACACACGGGTTGCTCAGTATATTGGATCAGCATCATTACTAATATAAGAAACTCACGTGGTGCACTCGGTTACCCTGATTAAATGACCAGACATATCAATTTTATATCATTTATACTCCGATTAAAGGCTCTTGGATAAAGTTCACAAAAGGATGGTTTGCAGAGTCTTCAGATTAAAAAGTTATTTTTCACTTTTAATGCTAATTTTATTTTCTCTGCGCTCCCTTGTAGAGGAATCACAGAATCACCGAAATATGCAGGAATGTTTTTTTGTTTCCCCGAAATTGAACAATGGAAGGAAAAACAACTTTGTTTATGATGACACGCAGCACAAAACGAAATTTCAGTTTCATGCAGCCGTAATATATACAGAGAAACAATGGAGTCTGTATATTGTAAATTAAAAAAAAAATAAAAAATTTAAACTTTTGCAGTCAACTCAAGTAAAGTTTTGTTAGTGTCTTTGCATGTAGGCTAAAATCACACAGGCTAAATTAATCAAGTATTTATTCTTATCTAGGTTGTCTTGACCCCAGCTGTGTGGAATACCTGCTTGTAATCTCTGTCCACTGCGTTTGACAGCTTCCCCCTCCAATATACATTACCCCCACAGAGTTGCAAATACACACACACACACACACGCACGCACGCTCATTTCTTTTTTTGCACACACTATATTTAGCACCTCCAAAATGTGACAGCAATATTTTTTTTCCTGTGGTACGATGCATCCGGAGCTCGAGGCTACAGATCCCTCTCTTTGCACAGAGAAGAGACGTCACAAATGAAGGGAGCAGGGTTGCGTGAAGACGTGTGTGCGAGCTGATTTCGGGGCACTGTTATTATTTGGTGCTATGTTACGTTTCTAAAATGGCAGCACGGAGCAGTTACTGTACGAGCCGTCCCGAGTCTGAGGGTCTGCTGGACAGATCAGCTGGCTATCATTGGATAGTGTCCAGTATGTACAGCAATTCTAACTCTTAATGGTCCTCAGAAGTCCCTTTCTAACCAACTCTACACAGTGCTCGTGTTGGATCCCTGCCCATGTTTCTTGTGTAACTGCTCTGATGATGTTTTGTCATTTGACTGTGGTTTGTGTTCGAAGCAGAGTTTCATCCAGTTGGAGCTACAATGTCGTCATACAATGTCAAGCTGAGGAGAGTCGGGGTTGCGGACTATGACACACCAATCAAAGGTAGCAGCAGAAACAATCACAATGCACAAAAAAACAATTTATGGGACACAATAAAAATGTATATTTTTATATAACATGCTAAATGGACTGTTCATACTGGAGGTGATGTTGAATTTGTTTTATTAAAAGGTAAAAGGGCATTTTAATAAGAATAAGAGCTAAACAAACAAATTAAGCAATGATTATCTCAAAGATACTTTGTAATAATAATAATAATATTATTATTATTATTATTATTATTATTATTATTATTATTATTATTATTATTATTAT